>JAVTVY010002584.1:0-32630 GCA_036873755.1 Hanleya hanleyi
TCGAGTGTCCGACCATTCATCTGAAATTCGTTTTGGACAATAACCGTTCATCGGATTCTTCTCAAATTTGGTAAGCATATTATACCATGCCATGAGATGTCGCTTGGGATTGCGTTTCGCCCACTTTCGTCTACAGGTGGTGCCACCTGGTGGCAAAGTCTAAATTTGGTTTCTGGGCAATTACTGATTACATGGAATATCATGCAAACATGATTGTACACATATATAACGAAGAATCCCCACAATTTCATACCAGCTAATACCTCATGAGTCAAACAGTAACTCGAGTTTTTCAATGAGATTTTTATGATGGGATTTTTGGTAAAACTCTTTATCAAGGGGTTAAATGTCCACCTTTCCATCTGTGATGCCTATCCTTATTTCTTCTAATTATTCGGACGGCAAAACTTAACTTCAAGCATCTGCATAGAGAAATTCTGTTAAAGTGATCGTAAACCCTCAAGTAAAGTTTCCATCAAATGAAGGACCATTGCAAACAGTGTGGGAAAATGTTTATTTTAATTTTTTACGATTTTATTACACAGAGTAAATTGCAATTAAAGCATGGTATTCTATGGTGGTCTGTTGCAATCATATTTAGGTACAGTGACGTCACACTGCCTTAATACATATAGTTCAAGCTTTGTATGCACTTTCCAATGCTTGATTCAAGCTAAGGTATGTATACTTTGAGATTCAACACAGACTCCCTGTTCCAATGTGCATGTTTCACCAAAATCTGGGAGATAGTGACTCATGAGTGTCGTGTCAAGTCAATTTGAATCTTGCATTTAATTTCTCAGATTTTGGAACATGCACATTGGAACAGTGAGTCTGTGTTGAAACTCAAAGTATACATACCTTAAGCTTGAATCAAGCATTGGAAAGTGCATACAAAGCTTGAAATATATGTATATATATATATAAAACTTTATTTATCGAGGGTAACAAAAAGTGTTCTTCCCAGAGGCCCTCCAGAGATACATGTAATAATGAACAGATCACATGAAATATAAAATACATAACAGAATAGAATATATACAGGTGTATGAATAGATTTAACAACAAGTAAATGATATGGCGGGACATTCCAGTAATCACACTAAACATCTGTATTTTGGCTCTTGATTGTGTTATTAAGTCTTGACTTCAAAGCATTGAGGGATGGGGCATCCTTGAGATGTTTTTCAAGAGAATTCCACAACTTGGCTCCTGAATAACTTAAGCTCTGTTTTAGATAATTTGTTCTTGGTCGAGGAAGGTACAGTTTGTTGTTTTCGGCTGATCTGAGGTTTTGGTTTGTTACATCATTTACATATTGAAAAAGACAGTTGAGATAAGGTGGGCATAGATTATGAATGATCTTGAACATAAAGACAGCCTTTTGATAAGTTAGTCTATCATGCACACTGGTCCAGTTGAGTTCTTGAAATAGTGTCTTGGTTGGAGTGAGATAGTGAGCATTCAATATCATTCTTGCTGCTCTTTTCTGCAATTTATAAACCCGGTCCATTTGAGAAGCAGTTGCATCTGCCCAAATTGTAGGACAGTAATCCATGTGTGGGAGAACATATGCATTGTAGAATAACAGCTTTGCTTCTTTCCTAAGGAGGTTCCTATGTCTGTATCTAGGATGCTAAGTTTGGCAGAAATTTTATGACAAACAGAATCAATATGGTCATGCCAGCTAAGATTTTGATCAACAACAAGGCCTAAAATTTTGTCTGTCTTGACATTCTGGAGTTCATTTTGGTCAATTTTTACATGAAGGTTTAAATCATTCTTTTGCGACTTTCGTTTTGTTGTCATAACCATTATTGAAGATTTGGACGTATTTATGTACATTTTGTTTTCACGACACCATCCCTCAATAACTTTCACATCATGATCTAAGAGTGTTTCAAGCTCCTTGGTATTGGCAGCATGGTTGTAAATAGTTGTATCATCTGCATAGAGATCAATCGTACTTGGATCACATAGTAGCATGTCATTAACATAGATAATAAACAATAGAGGTCCAAGGATGGACCCCTAAGCAACACCAGCTTGAATGGAAAGAGGATCAGACATGTGACTCTCAATATTCACAAATTGTTGTCTTTTGTATAGATAGGACTGTATCCAGTTCATAGTTTTTGCAGAAAGTTGATTTATTTTGAGTTTTCACGGGGCGATGTAGGCCCGCAGGGACTAATGGTCCTGTCTTGTAGTCAGAAAAAATTGAGCACCAGCTCTGTGTCTTGCTAACACAGCAAAAGATAGAGTTCTTACACGACAAGAAAGAGGTCTGAAACTTCCTTCTTTAGAGTGTCTAGGTTTCTGTGTTTTTAATGTTCGCGTATAGTTGCAGGTCTGATATGTTTAAGTTATATTTCCATTTATCCAATTTTATGCGTGTTTTTGTTCATTTTCCAGTGGCACTACTTTCGTGCTCAAAATGTCGTCTGCTAAACCACAGATTTTGAGAGGCGCATGTTGAGTGATTTTGTGGGACTAACTCATTCTCATTAGAAAGCGTGTTTGGGCAGTAATTTAGTATTAAATAATACCAGTATAAGTGTAATTCATTGTAGAAAACAATGGGATATTTCACTTTGCCTGTATTCATTTACATTTTCATGAAATATGTGTGGTGAGTTACAGTTTGGAATTTTCGCCATTTAAGCTTACCCCTCAAGACCCTCTGCATTATCTTTTTATAGTAAGTTTCTAAAATCCAGTGGCGGTCAAATCATTTACGTAATAATTTCCCTGTATTCAGAAATGTTTTCTTTCCATTCTACTTCTGAAATATTCATGGAATGTTGCAAGCATTTCCCCCTGATCTTCAGAAAGAGCTCTGCATATCACAGTTTTGAAGCTGTAAGGTGACAGGGGAGATAACCAAATAGAACTGTAATATACTAAGGAGGAGGTACATGAAACAATATGATGCCATGAGAGGATGCATCCCAGCATAGCTCCAGTCCATCTAACCATGAGGATTTTACATTATATCTCAATACTAATTTTTACCCCTCGGCCAATTTTGGCCATGGGGTATTATCGTCTTGTACGTCCGTCTGTTCGTACGTCAGTACGTGAGCGAGATAGACGGAAAACGATTCCACTGAAGAATTCCAAATTTGGTATGCTTATTTACCTAGTCAAGGACCAGAAGCCTATTGAATTGGGACCTGATTGGGTGGAAACCTTGGCGGCCATCTTTAATTTTATGCAAAATGGATAATGATCCATATCTCGGAAACCATTCAACTGTTCAATACGAAAGTTGGTATACATCATCGATACATCAAACAACTTTCAATGAATTACCAAACCGGCTTTTCTGATTAGCTGGAAATCCTGGAGGCCATCTTTAATTTATGCAAAATCGATAATGATACATATCTCTGTTACCATTCAATTGTTTTATATGAAAGTTGGTATACATCATCGATGCATACAGATACTTTAAATCGGGACCTGATTGACTGAAAACCTTGACGGCCATCTTTAATTTATGCAAAAACTTTAATGATATATATCTCTGATATCATTTAAGTGTTCTATACCAAACTTGATATACAGCTTCGATGTATCAAGAGACTTGCAATGAATGGCCACATCAGTTCCTCTGAGTGGAGAGAAGGATGGGCAGCCATCTTTAATTTATGCAAAATCATTAATGATCTCGTTCTCTGATACCGTTCAAATGCTCGATGTAAAATTTGGTATACATCATCGATGCATCAAGAGACTTACGACAAATGACAGTTCTGGTTTCTCTGATTGGGCGGAAACCTTGGTGGCCATCTTCAATTTATGCAAAATCTTTAATGATGTATATCTCTGATACCATTTCAGTGTTCTATACGAAACTTGGTATACAGCATCAATGTATCAAGAGACTTTCAATTAATAACCACATCAGTTCCTCTGAGTGGCGGGAAGGATGAGCAGCCATCTTTAATTTATGTGAAATCATTAATGATCTCTATCTCTGATACCGTTTAAATGCTCGATGTAAAACTTGGTATACATCATTGATGCATCAAGAAACTTATGTAATGAAAACCGGTTTCTCTGATTGGACGGAAACCTTGGGGGTCATTCCTAATTGCAAAATTTTTGATAATCTGTATATTTGTGACTTGACTGCTTGGTGTTCCTGACATCTTGGTTCAAAT
The DNA here is from genome assembly GCA_036873755.1 of Hanleya hanleyi. Classification (NCBI taxonomy): domain Eukaryota; kingdom Metazoa; phylum Mollusca; class Polyplacophora; order Lepidopleurida; family Hanleyidae; genus Hanleya; species Hanleya hanleyi. The sequence goes on from JAVTVY010002584.1 coordinate 4,170, forward strand.
TGAATACATTATGAATGTACCCAGAGCCGAGGGGTTTTCAGATGCGCAGCTTCGTATTGTTATTTACTGCTGAAGGATATGCTTTCGATTATCTGAAAAAAGTGAAATTTTTTACAAATATTGGTAACATGCAGTGAAGACATTATTTTATCATTTCATCAGGTTGGTTTCATAATAAATGTCTGCCCCAGCGTTTTTTTTGAAATATATATATGTGTACAATTACACTAATGCACTAGAGATCCTTGTTGAGAGGAATGTGTGAGACTACAAGTATGGCTCTTCATGAGATGGAACATCAACACAGGAAGGAAGCAATCAGAGATTGCTCAATTGTATGCCCCCCCCCCCCCTTCCACTTTAATCCGACACTGCCCCGCCATTGTTCTGTTTTTTATTGGTTGGTGGAGGCCTAATTTGGATAATTATAAAAATTCTGTTTCAGTCACTTTTTTGCCATGTCTCACATAATACATATTCCAAATATCAAGCAACAAGTGATAATACGATGCTTCGATGCAAGATGGTCGCCAGGGCTTTCGCCAAATCCGAAAATGTGACCTGGTTATGAGACCTACATTCCTTGGGAGTATATTGTGGTGAAATTATGAAGCGATCAGTGAATTTTGTACCCAATTCACTGTTTTTGGGGCAATTTCATACTTCAGGACCTATGTTGTCTGCTTTGGAACGTAGAATAACATATAATATAGCCATTTTCCTGGTTCAAATCAGTTATGGACTGAGATCCAGCTTGGACAAATAAATATATCCCATTCACTTAGGTTTAAACGAAGGGCCATAACTCTTGAAAATATAACCGAAAACAGAGAAACTTCACGCTACACACCTATGGGTCACTGACCACATATCATGTGTATTTCATACTTGTTCATACAATATTAACCGAGATCCAGCCCTACAAATCCCAATTCACACAGATTTGAAGAAAAAAGGGCCATAACTCTTGAAAATATAAGCGAAATGTGGAGAAACTTCACGCTGCACAACTACAGGGCACTGATCACATATCCTGCAAATTTCATAATTGTTCATACAATATTCACCGAGATCCAGCCCGGACAAGTTCCAATTCACAAAGATTTGAAGAAAAAAGGGCCATAACTCTTGAAAATATATGCGAAACGCGGAGAAACTTCACGCTGCACAACTACAGGGCACTGATCACATATCCTGCAAATTTCATAATTGTTCATACAATATTCACCGAGATCCAGCCCGGACAAGTTCCAATTCACAAAGATTGGAAGAAAAAAGGGCCATAACTCTTGAAAATATATGCGAAACGCGGAGAAAATTCACGCTGCACAACTACAGGGCACTGACCACACATCCTGCAAATTTCATAATTGTCCATACAATATTAACCGAGATCCAGCCCGGGCAAGTCCCAATTCACGGAGAATTCAGGAACAAAGGGCCATAACTCTTGAAAATATACGCGAAACGTGGAGAAACTTTACGCTGCACAACTGTGGGTCATTGACCACGTATCATGCAAATTTCATACTTGTCCATACAATATTAACCAAGATCCAGCCCGGACAAGTCCCATTCACAGAGATTTCAGAAAAGGGCCATAACTCTTGAAAATTATACCGGAACTCGGAAAAAACTCCACGCTGCACAACTACGAGCCACTCGCCACATTCCATGCAAGTTTCGATCCTGTCCATCAAATATTAACCGAGATATTGCCCGGACAAGAAATTCGGACGGACAGACGGATGGACAGACGGACGGACAAAGCGATCGCTATATGCCCCCCCTCTAGTTAGAGGGGGGGCATAATGAGTTAGTGGAATTATTCCAACAGCCTATTTTACATTTAAATAGCCCCGTTTCAGTGCCTAAGGCTCTAGTTCTATAATAATATCATGGTTTACTGTGTCAAATGCCTTCTTAAAATCTAACTTTGCACATCCAACAAAGTGGCCTTTATCGACTGAACCTAACCAGGACTCAACCATTTTCGTTAAGGCACTCTGACAGGAGTGCTTTGCTCGAAAACCAGATTGTGCATCACATAATAATATGTATTAAGGCAGTGTGACGTCACTGGACCTAAATATGATTGCAACAGACCACCACAGAATACCATGCTTTAATTGCAGTTTACTCTGTGTAATAAAATCGTAAAAAATTTAAATAAATATTTTCCCACACTGTTTGCAATGGTCTTTCATTTGACGGAAACTTTATTTGAGGGTTAAGATCACTTTAACATTCTATAAATTGCACTAGCTATCCTCTCAGTTCTTGGGATAAATAACATATCCATGCAACAGTATTTAGCCTCAGTTGACATAAAGATGTTTTTTCTGCTTTTAAGTCTAAAATTGCAGTTCGAAAACTTAGAAGAAATAGGGTAGTCATCCATCATTTCGGGCAATAAAATGTGTTTAACGTGTGACAAATCACAATTATCCTCTCAAATGTTACACAGATATCAACAACCCGATTGTATTAAACATCTTTAATAAATAAACTTGCATTATAAATCTCCTAAGAATATACTATGTATAAGAACACTGTTTACAGATACATCTGTTCAGAATAAATTAATCATCTTTTCACTATATTCACATAATGATGAACTCCATGTTTACCAAGTACAGCCGGTGTCAATAGTCCAAAGCGAAATACATAATACACCTTATCGAATTAATTGCATGCTAACAGTACTCCTGACCATTCTAAACATGCCGGTAAGTATGGTCATGGAATCTCATGGATACGGTTCTGATTGGGTGATACTTAGTTTACGACATGGTGGTTTTATGGTAAGGCATGGGTTGCTCAAAGATGTTAAGTGATATGTAAGTACTCTATGATTTTTGAGAGAGAAAGAATAAATTGGTCGTCAGCAGGATTCAAACCCACGACTCCAGCTTATCGCTCCGATGCTCTACCGACTGAGCTATGATATGGGCCATCATAGCTCAATAGGTAGAGCAGAGACAAGCGGCTGATGACCAGTTTATTCTTTCTCTCTCAAAAATCATTTAATATCTATATATGTGGCAGGCTCTATGCCATACCAAATATCATTTCTTCAAAGTCTAATAATCAAGATAATAGGTCAGCTAAATACCTTCTTCCATGGTAAGAGTATTTACAATACTGTGACCCTAGAAATGGTCACCAGGGTAGCTCAATGATCTCTCGTGGATCTCTAACTGTGCTGGTGGTGGGAATGTATATCTGTGAATACTGGCTGCTTTCAGTAGGGTGTATCAAGAAATAAATGCTTTCGTGTTAAGCTTCTATCAAATACCCCTTGCACACTTTCCATGAAAATAGACAGAGAATCTGTGCAAAAATATGACATCAATTTGGATTTTTAGCACAACAGATGTGTTGAAATAAGTTTATGTATTCAAGCCATAACCTCTGACCTGTGACGTCATAGTCTACAATCGTGTTGTATATTATTGACCAGTCAGTTGTGCTGGATGCTCCATTGTGATGTACTTTGCACAGCATTCACTACGATTGCTCATTACAAACGATCATAATCAGACTGACGAATTGGTCAGCATTTTCAGGGCCTCACCATTTCCAAACAGGCATGGTAATGGAGCGTTTTAATTTTTTTTTTTTTTTTTTTAACACTGACCATTCCCCAAAACAATAAGTTTACCACTATTAAATGTCAAATGTAATAATACACTGATTTAACATTTTAAAAAAAGTATAGGGTATGGGACCACAGTTTTGCCTGAAAACATCTTTGAGCCTAGCATCACACAAAATGATAATGGTATTAACTGTATGTAAATAATCTGAATGGTGTTAATAATGCACATATCAATATCAGTTTGATCAGCAGAATTCACAAGGACTACATGAACATGGCTATAGCCAATATAAATAAAAAACGACCCAAAATGAAGTGGACTGATGCCCAATGTCTAAAACAACTGGGCAAGTGATATCTATCACATCAAGTGTCCAAAGGACCAGGGTGTTAAATTACATGTATTTTTGGCACGGTCAGAAAACATTTCAACTGCTGTCAAGTACAGGTTTACAACTGTAATATTGCCATCTCAGTTTTATTCAAAGCAGGTTGGTTGATAGTTGATACGTCCTGTGAGCTGAGCACATAGCGGTGATCGTATTTATGTTGGAATGCGAGTTCTAATCTGAGTTAGAACTTCCGATCGTAAACTTTCCGATGAAATGGGGGGAATCGAAATAGGAAAGGTGATCGAATGGTTGGATGTTTACTGTACTCCATGTACAGTTGATAAGGCCTGTATCTAGACTAAAGCCCTCAGACTTGGCCATTGTTGATATTGTCTCGTGATCCTTTAATACATGAAGTATGGACCAGAATGTGTGTATTTACATCAATGCAACATGTGTCTTCCTGGCATTATTACTGTGGGACATTGCAAGGGAGAAGATCATGTTCATTTCCATGTACTAATGGATAACTGCACGTTACATGAGCTACATTTATAACATGGTGATTCACAGACTTCTTCAAAACAGGCTTCATTTTCTAACAATACCTGTCCACATACCTCAAAATAGAATATAAGTAAACAAAAATTTACATCTGTCACAACAGAACCATTCATACCTGATACTAGTCAATTCCTGATAAAGGTGTTGATGATTTCCAAGAATATTTCCCTGACCCCCTCCTGGATACGACTGAAAAGGCTTCATTTTTCGGTTACACTCATTATATTAAAAAAAACCCACAATAATAATGGAAACCCCCCCCCCCCCATTTAATTTTTTATTACACAAGAATTAATTTCTGCTTCATGTGGGTATAACATAGTTTGAATATGGCAAATATGCCTTTAATGAGCTTTAAACATGAAACTGTTTCATTCCCCCACTAATTCAATGGTACAAGATGCAAACACAAATGCTGCAATGTCAACAATTAGTATGGTGCCCTCCCCATTTATCTCCATTGTTCATCCTTCATAATAGCCCGATTAGTACTTAGTAATAATTTACGCACATTCTCACTGTTTAAAAGGAACATGATCTACTTCCTTTACGGACACCTGAAATACAGTGAATATTAAAATGGACACCTGAGCATGCCGTGTATACTGACAAACCTGTACATACCAACAATTAACCATTGTCCAAATGTTCCCTTGCTCTAAATTCCATCAATTACAACTTCAGTCATGTCAGTAAATGTACACTGGAACCTTGGCCTTGTACAATTGATAATATTTTCAGGTCACAGCTGATGAGATCAGATCTGCTTCCATTTCCAAATGTATTCCATCTTCCAATCACACATACTCAGTGTGGCATGATGGCGTAATGCAGGCGGGTCTTGACAATATCTATACCAATAGCTTGGCCTAGACAGAAACACAAAATGAAGTTTTGTGGTGGTTGTTTAACAACAACAGCCATTAAACCTCTCCTCTGTAGCCCCTTATAAAGGGAAGTCCTGTGCCAACCTTTCTCTGATAGTTCACATAATCCTCACCAAAGAAATTGAGCAGATAGATTTCCTCCTCCTGAATTCTCTCATTGAAGAACCGCCAAGATACGACGGTGTACGCGATGAGGCAGATCGGGTTGAGAAGCACCAGCTGAAATATAGAATGATTATTGGAATTGAGAATATGGTATAATGATGTCATCAAAAGTGTCTTATGTATAGTATGGGTGCTGCCTTGGTCAAGGTGCCCAAGGCTAACATTTGATGTGCATTTCTTCAATGAGTTGATCAATATTAATATTCTCATACTTGAAGATGGAGACAGTCTGCCAGAATTGAATGGAATACATATAATTCTCTCAATTGTTTGATGAACTGTGGAGATAATATTCATAATTATAACTGAGCATATATTCATTCCTCATGATGAGGGGCGGTGGAAACAGGAAGGAGGCGGTGAACACATGGGAAGGGTAGAGGACACAGGCAAGAGGCTGACACCAGCAGAAGGCACTGGGCACAGCATGAGAGTGCAGGATATTTATAAGAAAGAACCAGAGGGCAGTCACGTAAGAGCAGCCTCTAAGTTTTGTGGAGACGGATCAGTCTCAATCTCCAGTACCTAATTTGTCCTCTAGGAGAGCTTTTGATCACTCTCTTCAAAATTACCAACATGACCAATGCAATGAAGAGTGATATTGGATATTCGCATCACTCGCGCAAAACAGAATCCTGGAGAGTGATTGAACAGCTTTCGCATCAAATTTCACAAAAATGAGAGACTGTTAGAGGGTAGGTGATACAGAAAGACAATGGACATAGGTGAAGGGTAGTGGACACAGGCATGACAGGTGAAGGATAGTGGACATAGATGAAGGGTAGTGGACACAGGTGAAGGATAGTGGACAGAGATGAAGGGTAATGGACACAGGTGAAGGATAGTGGGCACAGGTGAAGGATGGTGGACATAGGTAAGGATAGTGGACATAGGTGAAGGGTAGCGAACACAGGTGAAGGATAGTGGACATAGGTGAAGGGTAGTGGACATGGGTGAAGGATAGCGAACACAGGTGAAGGATAGTGGACATGGGTGAAGGATAGTGGACATAGGTGAAGGATGGTGGACACAGGTAAGGATAGTGGACATAGGTGAAGGGTAGCGAACACAGGTGAAGGATAGTGGACATAGGTGAAGGGTAGTGGACATGGGTGAAGGATAGCGAACACAGGTGAAGGATAGTGGACATAGGTGAAGGGTAGTGGACATATGCAGGTAAGAATAGTGGACATAGGTGAAGGATGGTGGACACAGGTAAGGATAGTGGACATAGGTGAAGGGTAGCGAACACAGGTGAAGGATAGTGGACATACGTGAAGGGTAGTGGACATGGGTGAAGGATAGCGAACATAGGTGAAGGATAGTGGACATGGGTGAAGGATAGTGGGCACAGGTGAAGGATGGTGGACACAGGTAAGGATAGTGGACATAGGTGAAGGGTAGTGAACACAGGTGAGGGATAGTGGACATAGGTGAAGGGTAGCGAACACAGGTGAAGGATAGTGGACAGGGTGAAGGATGGTGGACATAGGTAAGGATAGTGGACATAGGTGAAGGGTAGCGAACACAGGTGAAGGGTAGTGGACATGGGTGAAGGATAGCGAACACAGGTGAAGGATAGTGGACATGGGTGAAGGATAGTGGACATAGGTGAAGGATGGTGGACACAGGTAAGGATAGTGGACATAGGTGAAGGGTAGCGAACACAGGTGAAGGATAGTGGACATAGGTGAAGGGTAGTGGACATGGGTGAAGGATAGCGAACACAGGTGAAGGATAGTGGACATAGGTGAAGGGTAGTGGACATATGCAGGTAAGAATAGTGGACATAGGTGAAGGATGGTGGACACAGGTAAGGATAGTGGACATAGGTGAAGGGTAGCGAACACAGGTGAAGGATAGTGGACATAAGTAGAATAGTAGACATAGAGTGAGATGAGTGAACTATTTATAAGTAGAGATAGTAGACACAGAGTGAAGAATGAAGTGGACATAGGTAGAGATGAGTGAACATAAGTGGTAGATAGTGGACATAGGTGAAGGGTAGCGAACACAGGTGAAGGGTAGTGGACATGGGTAAAGGATAGCGAACACAGGTGAAGGATTCCGATAGTGGACATGGGTGAAGGATAGTGGACATGGGTGAAGGATAGTGGACATGGGTGAAGGGTAGTGGACATGGGTGAAGGATAGCGAACATAGGTGAAGGATAGCACTGCCAAAAATAGCGTACTTAAAACAAGAAAAAAAAACTTGTTTTAAGTAGAAATTTACTTAAAATAAGTAAAAAATATCTTGGAGTGTGGTAAGAAAATATATCTGGGTGTAAATTCTTAACTAAGAAAAATAATCTAAGTTTTTTATCTTAGTCAAGATAAAAAATCTTGTTCAATTATCTTAATTAAGACAATTCTTCTGATGATTTGTTTTTATTTTGTTCAAGAAAATTTATCTAGTTCAAGCAAAAAAATCTTATGCAAGTTAATTTTTCTTGTTAACAAAATCTTAATTAAGATTTTTTTAGAGTGTGGTAAGAAAAGATGTCTTGCCTAAGAATAAATTACTTACTTGAGAAAAGTTAACCAGATAAATTTACTTACTTAAGGAAACTTATCCAGATAAATTTACTTGGCTAAGAATTACACTATAGATAGGTAAACTTATATAAGAAAAACAACGACACAGAACTCCTAGATAAATTAACTTGCATAAGAAAAATAATCAGATAAAATTAACTAGAATAAAAAATATAAAAAAATAAGAAAACAGAACTTGCACAAGAACATTGCAGTTATTCGATTATCTTATTTAAAAAATATACAATCAAAGGTCATGTGGTTGCGTTTACATAGGCAGTTGGTATGGGTTGCGCTAGTAGGGTTGATTTTTCACTTATATGCAATGTCCTGAAAAGTACCAAACCTTTTTATATACTCTTTTCCACAGATACTTTCTTTTGTAGCAAAAATATGATCAATTAACGTTTTTAACTAATGTTTTTTTTTATATCAAATTACTGCCAAAAACTGAACATGAATATATGCTTGTTACAGTTAGCATATAAAAACATTATCAAAATAATGTCATGCAATTGAAGTGTGACTGAGTGAATAGAATTTAATGTCACTTTCAACCCATCATCATGCAATTGAAGGGCAAAAGTCATATATGTAAAACAGATAAATAAAAAACTTATTTCAAATATTTTAAGGCCTTTGTTCTGGCATGCATCCTTAAAACCTCACCTTGACAAGTATTTCTTTCCATTTATAGCAGTAATACTAGAATATATTTGCATAAAATTTCTCGCCCATGTCGAAGTTGTATAATATGACAAGAGACTGATATAATTGAAACCATGTAAAACGGCCGAACACCAAAGATATGATGGATAATTCTCAAAATTTAGAAAATGCTTGTGGTGGAGAAAGTCCCAATGTTTAGTCACAGACAGGGTTGCAAGGTCTTGCAAGCTAAAGCATACAACCAAGTTCATATAAAAATATTCTTCCAAAGCTCAAGCAAAGAACTAGGGAATGGAGGAATCAATTCACTGCAAACCATGTAGAATCCAGATCCCAAATTTTATGCGAATACTCAAAGCCCCAAAAGTTCCTGCCAGTCAAGATTGTCAGAGGCAACCTGCCACTAATTTACATTTCAAAAACATGTTTCCTGAATAGACTGCAGTCACTGGCTTGATGCAATGACTTTGGTTTGCATGCCTAGCTGACAAGTATAACGAATATTCAACACCAAAATACTTGCTGTGCACATGCATGGGAGGTCGAGTTTGTATCTTTGCTTTTTATACATATATTTTTTCGCGTTTGCTTCGAAATCAATGTAACAGTCTTAAACTTACTTTCTAATTGACTGTGTTCAGGTAGACAAAAATGAAGAAACAGATCTGCAGATCCACACTTTCACCAGCAGAAGTTAGTTTATGTTTCCCAGTTTGTTGTTGTTGTTGTTGTATATCTGTAAATTCACTCCCAAAGAAAGCAAATCTCATTTTTGACGTTTTCGCTCAGTTCATTGAACACATTGAACAACACACTACTCTCATCCACCTGTAGAATGATCCAATGAGAGGCGCATGCAGTTGAGTTTCCTCAATAAAGTACCTGGATACCAAGGCAACTGTGCAACAACATGAAATTTTCAGTTGAAAATGGCAGAATCAAATCCCTGAACCCATATGAAAACCATAACCGCACATGGAGGTGGGCTTACTAAATTACAAATATATGTTCCTCACTCAAGTAGAAGATATAATTTCAAGTATATCTTAGGCAAATTGTAACAGTAACTCTTACAATTGATAATGATTAATTTCTGTCAGGAAACCACAGGTTCATACTATTAGTGTAGCGATCCGTTTCCGCTCAATTCACGATCTTACATTTTAAGGAGACAAATCACAAAAAGACATATTAGTCAAGATAATTTTTCTTATAACAAGATATATCTAGTAAAATGCAATCATATTTGAGATCATTTTTCTTAAAATAAGATAAATCTGACAAAATGGAACAAACAAAGAAAATATTTATTGAAATTTTCTTGTTTTAATGTAATTTATCTAGAATTGAGGTGAAAAAAACTTATTTAAGTACCCTATTTTTGGCTGACAACAATTTGCTTGTTTTAATTGACACAATCCAATGCGGATATGTAGAAGTTTTGGAATTCTATGAAGAATCAATCAGAAGATTAAACAAAAACTATCTTTTTTACCTCCATTTCTAGAGAGAGCTTTTCTCCAACATGATAAAGAAAGCTATATTGCACATGACTATCATTATATTTGGGAAGGTAACAACAAAGTTTTGGATATATGAGCATAATAGGGTTTTATGGTGGGCCAGTCATGTTACCCAAACAACTTTTCATTTGGACCCGGTGTACCATCTTTCAGTCTTTTAAGGCATGGACATATTATATGCCATGCATGAAATCATTCTTGGATGGATATATGCTTGGCTTTTCAAACATGCATGCAGACCACAGGCATAGTTTTGTTTAAGAAAATATTACTTGAAATAAATATTTTAATACTAAGCTAAGAAACTATTATCTCAACATGGTCTACCAATAAACTTATTTAAGAAAAATTGTCTAACAAAACACTTATTAAAGTAAAAAAATCTTATAATAAGATAAAACCTCATAAAGGAAATCTTATATAAGATATTATTTCTTGGAATAAGGCACAATTTGCTCAATAATATCTCAAATGAGTTAATTTTTCTTAAAATAAGAAAAAAATAAGAAAATTTTCAATCACTGACAATTATTGAGATAAGTTTTCTTAAAATTTTCTAGTTTTAAGAAAAAATATCTTGAAATAAGTTTCATAAACTTTAATAAGTACCCTATTTTTGGCAGTGAGTGGGCATGGGTGAAGGATAGTGGACATGGGTGAAGGATAGTGAACACAGGTGAAGGATAGTGGACATGGGTGAAGGATAGTGGACATGGGTGAAGGATAGTGGACATGGGTGAAGGGTAGTGGACATGGGTGAAGGATAGCGAACACAGGTGAAGGATAGTGGACATGGGTGAAGGATAGTGGGCATGGATGAAGGATGGTGGACATAGGTGAAGGTAGTGGACATAGGTGAAGGATAGCGAACACAGGTGAAGGATAGTGGGCATGGGTGAAGGATAGTGGGCATGGGTGAAGGATAGCGAACACAGGTGAAGGATAGTGGACATGGGTGAAGGATAGTGGACATGGGTGAAGGATAGCGAACACAGGTGAAGGATAGTGGACATAGGTGAAGGATGGTGGACATAGGTGAAGGGTAGTGGACATGGGTGAAGGATAGCGAACACAGGTGAAGGATAGTGGACATAGGTGAAGGATGGTGGACATAGGTAAGGATAGTGGACATGGGTGAAGGATGGTGGACATAGATAAGGATAGTGGACATAGGTGAAGGATGGTGGACATAGGTGAAGGATAGTGGACATAGGTGAAGGGTAGCGAACACAGGTGAAGGATGGTGGACATAGGTGAAGGATGGTGGACATAGTAAGGATAGTGGACATAGGTGAAGGGTAGCGAACACAGGTGAAGGATAGTGGACATAGGTAAGGATAGTGGACATAGGTGAAGGATGGTGGACATAGGTAAGGATAGTGGACACAGGTGAAGGATAGTGGACATAGGTGAAGGATGGTGGACATAGGTAAGGATAGTGGACATAGGTGAAGGGTAGCGAACACAGGAAGGGTAGTGGACATGGGTAAAGGATAGCGAACACAGGTGAAGGATAGTGGACATGGGTGAAGGATAGTGGACATGGGTGAAGGATAGTGGGCATGGGTGAAGGGTAGTGGACATGGGTGAAGGATAGTGGACATGGGTGAAGGATAGTGGACATGGGTGAAGGATAGCGAACACAGGTGAAGGATAGTGGACATAGGTGAAGGATGGTGGACATAGGTGAAGGGTAGTGGACATGGGTGAAGGATAGCGAACACAGGTGAAGGGTAGTGGACATGGGTGAAGGATAGCGAACACAGGTGAAGGGTAGTGGACATGGGTGAAGGATAGCGAACACAGGTGAAGGATAGTGGGCATGGGTGAAGGGTAGTGGACATGGGTGAAGGATAGCGAACACAGGTGAAGGATAGTGGACATGGGTGAAGGATAGTGTGCATAGGTGAAGGATGGTGGACATAGGTGAAGGGTAGTGGACATAGGTGAAGGATGGTGGACATAGGTAAGGATAGTGGACATGGGTGAAGGATGGTGGACATAGGTAAGGATAGTGGACATAGGTGAAGGATGGTGGACATAGGTGAAGGATAGTGGACATAGGTGAAGGGTAGCGAACACAGGTGAAGGATGGTGGACATAGGTGAAGGATGGTGGACATAGGTAAGGATAGTGGACATAGGTGAAGGGTAGCGAACACAGGTGAAGGATAGTGGACATAGGTAAGGATAGTGGACATAGGTGAAGGATGGTGGACATAGGTAAGGATAGTGGACACAGGTGAAGGATAGTGGACATAGGTGAAGGATGGTGGACATAGGTAAGGATAGTGGACATAGGTGAAGGGTAGCGAACACAGGTGAAGGATAGTGGACATAGGTAAGGATAGTGGACATAGGTGAAGGGTAGCGAACACAGGTGAAGGATAGTGGACATAGGTGAAGGGTAGCGAACACAGGTGAAGGATAGCGAACACAGGTGAAGGATAGTGGACATGGGTGAAGGATAGTGGGCACAGGTGAAGGATGGTGGACATAGGTAAGGATAGTGGACATAGGTGAAGGGTAGCGAACACAGGTGAAGGATAGTGGACATAGGTGAAGGATAGCGAAAACAGGTGAAGGATAGTGGACATAGGTGAAGGATGGTGGGCACAGGTGAAGGATACTGGACATGGGTGAAGGATGGTGGACACAGGTGAAGGATGGTGGACACAGGTGAAGGATGGTGGACATAGGTAAGGATAGTGGACATAGGTGAAGGGTAGCGAACACAGGTGAAGGATAGTGGACATAGGTAAGGATAGTGGACAAAGATGAAGGGTAGTAGACAAAGGTAAGGATAGTGGACACAGGTGAATGATAGTGGACATTGGTGAAGGATAGTGGTCACAAGTATGGATAGTGGACACAGGTGAAGGGTAGTGGACACAGGTAAAAATAGTGGACACCGGTGAATGATAGTGGATATAAGTGAAGGATAGTGGACACAAGTAAGGATAGTGGACACAGGTGAAGGATAGAGGACACAAGTGAACAGCAATGGACACAGGACAAAGAGTGCAGGATGCAAGACAGTGTAATTGACACAGGATTAAGGCAGTGGACATAAATGAAGGTTAGTGGGCACAGGTGAGGGCAGGTGGACACAGGAAGAAGGCGGTGGACATGAAGCGAGTGCAGGATGGGAGAAAGAGGATAAAGGCAAAAGAAAGACAGCATTGAAAGGTAGTGGATAAGGATGAAGAATCGTGGATACAGGCAAAGGAAAGTGTGAAGGGCAGTGGACATTCACAGTTGGCAGTTCATAGAGGATGAAAGACATGAGAGAAGAAGTAAAGTTGACAAAGAGAGTGGATACAAGAGCAGGATAGGGTGCAGAGGACAACACAGGATGAAGGTTTTTTGGGCACTGGAATATGGCGCTGGATATAGGAACAAGGGTAGTAAGCATTGGAAGATTATATAGGAGACAGTGGACACAAAAAGACAAAGTGGCCACAAGATGTGTGTAGTGGGCCTTGGACAGACTGGTTGACACACGATGAGGCAGGCACAAGAGGGGGTGGGGGGGAGGGGGGAGGGGGGAGACAGAGTGCAGAAGACAGAGTGCAGAGGACACAGGAAGAGTAGGCACAAGAGAGAAGCAGACAGAGTATAGAGGACACAGGAAGTGTGCAGACACAAGAGAGAAGCAGGCCGAGTATAGAGGACACAGAAAGAGAGCAGGCACAAGAATGAAGCAGACAGTATAGAGGACACAGGAAGAGTGCAGGCACAAGAGGGAAGCAGATGAAATATAGAGGACACAGGAAGTGTGCAGACACAAGAGGGAAGCAGGCCTATTATAGAGGGCACAGAAAGAGGGCAGGCACAAGAATGAAGCAGACAGTATAGAGGGCACAGGAAGAGCGCAGGCACAAGAGGGAAGCAGATGAAATGTAGAGGACACAGGAAGAGGGCAGGCACAAGAATGAAGCAGACAGAGTGTAGAGGACACAGAAAGAAGGCAGACACAAGAGGGGAGCAGACAGAGTGCAGAGGACACAGGAAGAGTGTAGGCACAAGAGAGAACCAGTTAGAGTGTAGAGGACACAGGAAGTGTGCAGACACAAGAGGGAAGCAGGCCGAGTATAGAGGACACAGGAAGAGTGCAGGCACAAGAGGGAAGCAGACCAAGTATAGAGGACACAAAAAGAGGGCAGGCACAAGAGGGAAGCAGACAGAGTGTATAGGACACAGGAAGAGGACAGGCACAAGAGGGAAGCAGACATAGTTTGGAGGACACAGGAAGCAAACAGTTGACAATGGACACAGAAAGAGGGCATTAAGAACAGGTCAGTGGCCACAAAGAGGAGAGTGAACTGAGACGGATGATCAAACAGAGCAATATAGCAGGTGTCTATGTTACTCACCTGCGTGCCTATACTCCAGTAAAACCAGCCAACATATGCTGGGTGTCGGAATAGCCTGTAGACTCCCCATGTCACTAATCTATGGCCACTTTGTTTTTGCCTTTGAACATAGTGATTGAAGTTTGTTTTCGCTGTCAACATACTAGCTTTACGGAATATTTCTCCCCCAATGACCAGTAGTAAGCCCACAAGGCTCCCGTAGCTGAACATCTTCATCCCTGGAGTAAAGAAAAGTTGTAATTTAGATACTTGATGAAGAACAGCTGAAGTGGCACATTAATATAAAGTATATACTGACAAGATAATATACATGTATATATCCAAATCAAACATCAGATACATTCCATAATCGAAGACTTGAAAAAAAAGTGTCTATACATTACAAGATAAAATATTCTCTTGGACATGTTGGATGAGCAAGACAGATAAAACTATTGCAAAGTTGAACCAGTTTTCATTGTCCATGTAAATGTTCTAGAAATTCAATCACCTCAAATTCTGCATCAAACTTTAAATATTAGATAAATTATTTAAACAGTGTTCTTGAAACATCTGTTTTGTAAAATTTCATCAACTTCATGTTACTAAAATGATCACGTCATTATCTCATTGTGTGAATAGGAGACTTGCACAACAGAGGCATTGGACATGTTGAATGAACCTGAAGTACAAATGTAGTTCCGGACACTGATTGGTTAGCTTGGGTCAGACAGGTGTGAAATGACTAAAATGGAAGTGAAAATCAAGGCAGTTGATTGGCTACACAGTATTGTGCAAGCTAGCGCCACATGGAATTTCCCCGTGACTATTAGAACATTTTACTAGAAGTGAACGCTCTTACATATTTGAAGGTCAGTGTTCGTAATGTGGAGTTTCCAGGTGGACTTCACTTACTAGGTAAGAAGTACCATTCCACCCAGAATTCTGTCCAACTTGCCACAGCAGCTAATTTGTACTCTCTACTGTGGTCAAGAAGGTAGGACTCCAGCGTCAGTGATTTTGGATTCGTCACAGCCGTGACAAAATACTCTGACCAATGGAAGAAACTTAAAGCGGTCATGTACCACCCGAAATTGACAAATGTTGTCTGGGAAAGGCTGACCAGAAGACCAAGACCAAAAGTAAGACCTAAAGCTCCGCCACGGAAGGCATTCTGAAATATAAAACAAGGTCAAGGTTAACAGAACATCAGAGTAGAATATATTTGTATTTTCCCATTGTTCATATTATGAAAAATACCAATGATCGAGTTAAGAGTGGATTAACAGATGAACAACAAAAACAACAACAAAAAATGTTGTATCTCAAGACAGTTTATAAAGACATTTTGCTTTTCATATTTCGAGTTAACAGTAACATCATAACTTCAAGGGAGATAACTTCGTTCAACTTTCTTAATTATCCTGAATTGTTAATCATCATTATCATCAATTGTTGAGTATGTTGGTGGAAGGAGGGATGTAAAATCTCAACTTGAATGATCTGATCATGTCAGGAGACTGGGGGCGGGTACGGCTGTCGGATTAGTTATCGGACAGATCAATTATCAGACACGAATCTCGTGTGCACGTGTTGTGCTTGTGATGACAACACAATAAGATGTCAGAACAAAGGGAAGATCATTTCTAATTGTTAGGCAAAATATAGAATCATAAATACCGACGAAAGTCTACAAATTTAAATTTGACATTTTTTTTTTTCATCAAAATTCGAAATTCTTTACGTTGTGGCGGAGTGCAAAATTCGATCTAACCCCATGTCTTCCTAATGTCACTCCAAAATAATTTCGTTTTCAAATTGAACAATAATCATATATCATTATTCACGTCAGAACTTCCACTAATGATTACCATGCACAATTCTTGAAAATAGATTGTACTTCAACGTGAAATCCTTGTTTGTGATGGGTGTCTGATAACTGGTACGGTACTGTCCTTGGTGTGAACTGAGCTCAAAAGTCGAGTTAAAAATAGCTCCTGCGCGTGCAGAAGGGAGTGACGTCATCAATGAAATTGATAACGGAGGAAAGGCGACGAGTTCAGCATTCATCGTATCAGTTTCCATGTCATTTCGAGAAATACTTTATTATATATTCCAGAAAAACCTTCAAAAATGCATGATAATAGATCGGACAGCCGTAGCACCACTCGGTGTTCTCCCAGAAATGAATTATCTGATTATAGTCTTGTACTGTATGTGAAGTAATTAACGCCATTAAAGTTCATTTTTTGTTGTGCAATTCTGTTTTGGGTGTTTTGTCCTTGCGTGTTTTGTCCTAGGGTGTTTTGTTCCCTGGGTGTTTTGTATCCCGTATCCCCAATTCTGCACCTTCCCTGTGACTGGAGCCAACCTGGTTATGGGAACCCCAGATTTCAACACCACCATCCCCAACAAGACTATCGGTGTCCATGGCCTGTAGCGAATTATAGACCAGCGCTTTCTGGGTGACAACAATTTAATTCGTGTATCACCTGATAAAGTTCTCCTCTTCGCCAATAAACACCAATCAAAATCACATTTTGAATCACTCCATAGCAAACGATCAAATGTTTCCAATAATCGTCCCATAAATATTGAACTGATTCTCCTAAATATGACGTCAGTGGTAAGACACAGACACCGGCCCCACTGAGAAAACTCCATAAACTACATCGACTCTCTTGGTTCATTACAACACTATTCCGAGGCATTTTCAAATTTATTTTCCTGCTCAATCGTCCCACAACAACATTGGAGACTTTCTATCTCCAAACCCTGAAGAGTTCCAAGGTGCATCAAAATGTATGACGGTCAGCACATTTGGAACGATCAAACTTTCGAAGAAAACGAAATGAGACTCAATATTCAAGTTTTTGGATTTTTCACTCAATGTAGAAAGAATACCAACCCATTCAAAAGAACATGGCGTATTATAGGCGGGCTTATTGGATTTATGAACAGGTTTGGCATAAGAAATTGTGCTCATTGTAATCTCATCGTAATATCTCATATTCTACGTCGTACCACACTTCTGTGTTTTATTGAATTACATTTATATGAAGAAGAAAGCTCCTAGCTGTCGCTTTATTCCAACAGACTACATCCAGTGCCGTCTGATATATCTATATGGAAAAAAATGAATATGGTATATAGAATGACTATCATCACTTTCACTCTATTCAATTCAACTTGAATATTAAGTTAACTTCAATCTTAATAAATTAATATCCTATCAATGCTTCCCAATCGTACATGTGGCTGTGTAGGACAATATCCAAATGGGGAGCAGATAGGATTGAATTTTAATTAGATTGAGTTAACTTTGGTGTAATGACAACCGACGTATATATATGACGAAGTCAACTGGTTTGATTTCTGGCTAACTAGTTTCACCGTGTCTCGACGGTTTATCAAAGATATATATATATAAATTGAACATATACTCTTTGGACATACAGGGGAGGTAATTGGTCTGATCTGAGAGAGAGAGAGAGAGAGAGAGAGAGAGAGAGAGAGAGAGAGAGAATTAAGGTTTATTGACGCATTCAGCAATATTTCAGCTATATAGTGATGATGAAACAAAATTCTAAGTATTCTAACTGAAATGTCAACAACCCAGCAATTCAGGAGTAATCAACACAACACACCAAAAAGACATGCACATACATTAGAACTTATGCAACAGACCTATTTCTCGCAAATAACCTAAAATATAGTCTTCTTTTACCTGACTAAAAAGATCTTCTAAAGTAGCTGCTTGATAAAAAGAATCTCTTAAAATCTATACTCGATCAGAATATGTTTCGCTGTGAGATCTGAGCTGTACTATTTGTTAATCACTTCAGTCATTGCTTGACGTTATGTATTGTCTATTATTGTTTCCAAGAGTTTCAATTTTGAGGGATAACAGACATATTTTGATTATCAAATTAACTGTTGTCCGGACACTTCAAGTCCGTTTCTCCCAGGGATTGTAAGTCCTGATTTTTAACACAACCGTACATGGGGTTGAGATGTGGGACACTTGAGAAAGAAGATGGACTTTTGGACTGTTTTTAGTGGAACTGTGTATACACTGATTGTTGTCAGTGTTGGTTACCTGGGGTTTAAAGCATTCATTTTAATCAAAGAGCAACTAAAGTTCTGGAAACGTGTTCAAGTGTTCCCTTTTGAAGAGGATTATCATCCGCTCCTAGGATCACTACACCTGGTAAACATCATGTGGCTTCCAAATTTCGTTACCCCTGTTACAACAACTTTGACGTAGGCGTGATAGAAGCTGAAGCGCGCTAACAACAATAACAGCATTCAGTTTCATGCAATTTACGCCAAAATAGATATGTAGATGCAAACTTGAATCATCGAAGCGCAGATAAAAGCCGTTAGGGCTTAGGCCGCTGGTTTGTTTCCCATCTATATTTTGAGGGCAAATAATTAAAATCCATGGGGGATTTACATTTTCATGAGTAAAACTTGCTCATTTTCTTCATATTTGTATACAATTTGTTTACAAGTTAATAATTATTGCACTCAGCAGGTGTATTTTTACAAGCAAGGTTATGAGAAAAAAACAATTGACATTAGCCCTTCAGACTTAGCTTATTTTAATAAGCCACATCGTAATCCCAGAAGTAACGCATATTACCGCATTTATATATTCATGCCAGGAGTGAGATTGAAAGGCAGTTTCACACACATGCGTTTTTTCACTAGAGCCATGCAACGCCGCCATCTTGGGAAGGTTACTTGCGCTAAAATTCTGAAATTATTCTAACAAAATTTATTATGCAAATTTCCTGAACTGTTGAAATCGCACTCAGACAAAGTCCTTTAGCGTTGCTGGCTCTCGTGAAAACAGAAACAGAAATCATTGTTATTTTTTCCATTTTTCTTTGGCATATAATACCATTACATTTATATGCCGAAGGGCTTTTGTCCAGAATTCAAATAAGACAAAGGGTTAATGTTGGATTGTCCTGAAGGACTAATGTTGGATTGCCTTGAAGGGCTAATATTGGATTGCCCTGAAGGGCTAATTATGTCCTGAAGGGCCTTTGTCTTGGATCCGAACCATCAGCTCACATAATAAACCGGTAACTTGGGTTGAATACCTCGGATAAGGTATAATTAAGGCTATATCAATATTAGTTTTTCGCATATTTTATGCAGTAACTCTGAGATCTGTTAAATTCTCAGAGGGTATAGATCGGTTTATCACATATCTAGCCTTACTATCTTGTTCTTTTTTCAGCAAATTATTATCATTACACAGACAATCATTTTAATTTCATCATCTATTTATTCACAATGAAAAATGAAGACTGTTTTAAATATACATGTTTGGAGATATTTCACGTATAAATACAGACTGTATATTGTGGCATATCTACTGGCCTTGTGCAAATAACAGAGATCATTTTAGTAAATAGATTAATTTTTATGGCATCAAAATGGCACACACTGCTTGCCTGTGCAAACCTAAAAACAGGCCACTGCTCATCATTTCTGACACTGTCATGATAGCAGGATGTGTGATGTGTCAGACATTTGAATTCAATTTGTGAATTAGTCATTGTATAAACAGCCCTGAAATTACACCTGTTTACAACATAAAAGTATGTCATCACATGAAGCCTTTATTTGAGAGCTAGAGAGATTAAATAATTAAATTAAAGAGATAATTCTCAAAATATCAAAGTGACTGATTCAAATCTGTAGTCTGTCTGTGTAATGATTATATTTACCGAAAGATGACCAAGATGATAGTAAAGCCAAATATGTGGTGAACTGATCTATACCCTCTGTGGTTCTTACAGGTGTCAGAATTACTGCATGAATTTGCGGAAACTATTAACTGATACAGCCCTTTACCTTGATCAGGGTATAGCACTGCACCTCAAATGAGGTGCTGTACTCCAACTTAGATATAATACTCCATTTGAGGTATTCAACCTAACCTGATAAACAGGGACAGACTCCTCATGGTATTCGCAGGCTGAAGGAAGAACAATTCAGCAGCCCTTTACCTTGATCAGGGTATAGCACTGTACCTCAAATGAGGTGCTGTACTCCAACTTAGATATAATACTCCATTTGAGATATTCAACCTAACCTGATAAACAGGGACAGCTCCTCATGGTATTCGCAGGCTAAAGGAAGAACAATTCAGAACAAATGACAGCATATTCTTTCTCTCACTTTTGTCTGCTTTTTATACGCTCGCCAAAAGGCGGATGTATTATGTGATGGCGGTTTCCGTCTGTCTGTCTGTCCGTCCCTCGTGTCCGGTCTAGATCTGGGACAGTTTTCTATCTACAGTTCTAATTTTTGATGAGTGGATACCCTATGGGGAGACGATGTGTCGCATACCAAAATGAAGGTCGAGGTCAGAGGTCAAAGGTCACTGGCCTAGAAAACCAGAAATCCCTGAAGTGTCGTGTCCGGTCTATATCTGTGAACGTTTTCTATCCACAGTTGCAATTTTTTGTGAGTGGATACGCTAGGTGGAGACGATGTCGCGTACCAAAATTGAGGTCGAGGTCCAAGGTCACTGTTGCCTAAAATCGGGAAATCATTGATCATTGACAGTTTTCTATCTACAGTTCTAATTTTTGCTGAGTGAATGCCCTAGGGGGGAACAATGTGTTGCATACCAAATATAGGTCGGGGTGAGATGTCAAAGGTCAGTGTGACCGAAAAATCAGGAAATCATTAAAAATTTCTAATTTTTTGTGAGTGGATTCAATAGGGGGAAATGAAGTGTTGCATACCAAAAAATAGGTCAAGGTCAAAGGTCGCTGTGACCCCAAAATCAAGAAATTATTAAAAATAACATTTTTGTGTCCATAACATTTTTTGTGTCAGTGTCAGTTAAGAGGACACGATGTGTCATCTACCAAAATGTAAGTCAAGGTCAAGGTCACTGTCAGTGGTGTAACTTAACGCTTGCCCGCTTGCCCGGGGCAAGTGAAACACCTCGTCGGACAAGCTCTTCTTGTAAAATAGTTGCCCGGGCAGGCAAGTAGTTTTCCCAGAAGCCAGGAGACGATATCACCCGAAATTCTCGATAATTTACGGCTTTTCCAACATTTTATTCGCTAGTCCGTTTACCGATGTCATCGCTAAACCGGAAATGGTACTCGTTGCATCGCAACCGTGTTCTCTCCTTGTCAGTGATGCGTTGCGGCATACGCGTACTGTGTTATGGCTGAGATGGTGAATATGTACACAATAGTGGAGAATGCAACAGGTCGACTTCCAAGTTCGTGGATATGAAAACGCTAGCTGTCAACTACGAAAATGGAGCGATATTTGAAAAGTTACACGGGCCCAAAGGATAAACAGGCTTCTTCCGCGAAATCTACCGCGAGTCCTTCTACCTCATCTGATAAAAACAAGGCTTATGATGTGTTTAACGATCTCGACAGTTCGTTGAAACGTGGAAAGCTGAATTTCCTTGGGCAACAGAAATTGAAGTTGACAATCAGTATTACATTGTCTGTTCGCTATGTCGCGAATATACTGGAACAAAACAATCACCAAGCGATCTTGATCGCAAAAACAAGCCATTCATATACGGCTGTAGATCCTATAGGAAAACCAGCCTCGAGGCTCATGCCAGTAGCACTCCGCATCAAGTTTACCTTACTCGGAAGGAAAATGAAGTTAGTGGAGAGCCATGTAGAGAGAACATTCTGAAGGGGTTACTAGAGAAAGAAAAATCCCATCTGATTATTTTATTCAGAAATGCTTTTGCAGTTTTAAAGAGGGGAAAACCGTGGACAGATTATGAGTTTCTATGTGAGCTGGACATTGTAAAAGTCCTGGACATCGGCAATACCTACCTCAATAGGACTAGTGGTATGAAATTTGGCACATACATCTGCAGCACTATACTGGGTGAACTGGCACAAAATGCTTCAGTAAGTTGAGACAAATTCAAGTTAATATTATTTTAAGTAACCACCCACAGTGACACTGAGGAGATTGGGAGAGGGTGTTTTTTTAATTGCTGTGGACCATTTACCATTGTCAATCTCATGTTGAATAATATATACTTAAAGCGAGCAGTTAAGGTTTCACCTGCTTAATGCAAATCATTTGGGGGTCCAGTCTTGACATCTTGAATTTGAAATTGTACCCTGGTAAACTAGTGGAACGTCTGATTGTCATCCCGGGAATTTGGGTACCGTAAGTCAGGGCAAGTTGATTTAGTCCAGGGCAACCTATTTCAGTTCTGAGTTGCCCTGATGGCAACCAATTCAAAAAGTTAAGTTACTCCACTGCACTGTGACCCCAAAATCGTAAAATTGTTAATCATGATTTTTTGATTCCATTGGGAAATTACGGGGAGCCGTTTTGTCCTGTGCCAAAATTTAGATCTATGTCAATAGTCAAGGTCACTGTGACCCCAGAATCAAGTTCAAAGGTCAGTGTGACCTAAAAATCAGAAAATCATTGCAAATTTCAAATTTTTTGTGAGTGGATTCAATAGGCGGAAATGAAGTGTCGCATACCAAAAATTAGGTCAGTGTCAAAGGTCACTGCGACTCCAGAATCAAGAAATCTTTGAAATTACTTTTTTTTGTGTCAGTAGATACATTAGGGGGAC
Organism: Hanleya hanleyi; assembly: GCA_036873755.1. NCBI lineage: Eukaryota > Metazoa > Mollusca > Polyplacophora > Lepidopleurida > Hanleyidae > Hanleya > Hanleya hanleyi. The sequence goes on from JAVTVY010002584.1 coordinate 27,413, forward strand.
ATGTGTCACGTACCAAAATGTAGGTCAAGGCCGGATGTCAGGGTCACTGTGACCCCCAAAATTATGAAATTCATAAAAATCATCACTTTTTGTGTCCATTGATACTTTGAGGGAAGACGATGTGTCGTGTACCAAAATTTAGGTCAAGGTCAAAGGTCACCGTGACCCCAAAATCAGGAAATCATTAAAAATAACTCTTTTTTTCTGCCAGTAGATACATTAGAGGGACATGATGTGTTACATACCAAAATGTGGGTCAAAGTCACTGTGACCCCAATATTAAGAAATCATTAAAATTCACATTTTCATATGCCTGTCGAAGACGAGGTTGTGCAATGCGATGTTGCGTTCTGTTCATTCATCCATTAACAGTTGTTGTCCATGCGATATCTCTAGTTTCAACAGTCCTTGACATGAGCAAATCTTGGGAGAGTTATGAATCAGTCTCCTAAAATGGTCTGGGCGAGCTATCGCTCTCCTAATCAATCACTCGCCTAAAAATGTTTGGGGGAGCTGTCACTCGTGTAGGGCGAGTGATGCCAAATATTGTACTGCTGGAGAAACTAGTCTGTCTCACAGTACGACGCAACGTCATTTTCGTGGATTTATCAGTTAATATAACACATTAGCTGTTGAAACTCACAATATATTCCAAACTATCTGTGTAATTATTTGTCATCAAAAATATTTCCCTGACATGAGAAATTGTTTAAAAAAATCTCCAAAGCTTGTTTTTCCGAGCAACCGACGTACATTGCTGATATGCTGTGAAACCAACCGGGCAAGTCCATTTTCACCCACAGGAGAGGCACTGCGCTAGACGAAGTAACTCGTCCCGCATATTCACACTGAAACATCAGCACTCAACAACTCTCCGTTCCTATGGGCGAAAATGGACTTGCCCAGTCGTCGGCATGATCCACTTGCTCGGACGAACAGCTTTGGAAAAATTTTAAACAATTTCTCATGTCAGGGAAATATTTTTGATGACCAAGAATTACACAGATAGAATTTGGAATATATTGTGAGTTTCGACAGCTAATGTGTTATACTAACTGATAAATCCACGAAAACGACGTTGCGTGGTAATGTGAGACAGGCAGTAATAACGCTCGCTAGCTAACTCTCGACCGTCATCCGTTTGATCAGTAATAGAGAGGTTTAGTTACACGTTGAGCGGCAACGGGTACGTGTAAGATTCAGTTACGCGTTACACGTTGACGTCGCAAGGGAAAATGTGTTTAGTTACCCGTTCTCCACCCTGTTGGTCTAAGTATTCCAAGTAGGTCTATAGTCGTGATGCTGTTCGAATTTTTAAGTGGAGTATATATATTCTAATTTTCGCAGCCTAACAGATTGCCATTTGCCACATTATTATTTAACAAGTTACATTATAGACACGAAAATACAAAATTCATTTTCAACTTACATGTGTTTGATTTGCACCATATTTTGACACGTATATTTAGCCTATGGCTCAGTTGCATATTACTGAGAGTACAAATAAAAACCTGTCCGTTCACTGACCCTTGACTTCAGCTTATCAGCCACTAGGTTGTATAATTTCACTTTTCCTATCTTTTAACACAGGAGATTATTTTGAACTGGTGATAACTGGCAGGCTTTTATGTATATGTACTATATTTTCCCGCTATTCAAAGAAAGTGCATGTCATTATGCTTGAATACTGGAAAAGTATAATACATATGTACAAAATTTTGTCATTTATCGCCAGTTCAAAATACTCTCCTGAGTTAATAGATGGGGCAAAGTGAAAATATACCACCCAGCAGCTGATTAGATGAAGTCATCGGTCAGCGAACATACAGCCTCTTCTTGTTCTCTCAATAATGCGCAACTGAACCATTTCTGAAAGCAAGCAATTCTTGTGCCTTAATCAGCAGCTTCTGTTTAAATGAAGAGATAATTCAAGAAAATTCTTTCGCCAAATAATAATCCCTTTCTAATTTAGAGATGAAAAAATAAGTTTTTCCACTGTAATAGTGATAACCAAAATATTCAGCAGGAAGGATGGCAAATCCGTACCACACGCCGTCCGTGATACACCATATAACTTGCCCCGACCCAATGACAGAAATAATTCCGTTAACCCTATCTGGCCTGGGCTATTTGAGGTGTACCGCAGCCTGGGGGGGGGCGGAAAGTGCCCCCACTATATATTTTCGCTAAGGCTAGAGGGCTGAAACTTACCACACTATATCTTTGAATCAAGCTCTACAAGAAAATGTAAAAAAAGTCCAAGATGGCCGCCATGATGACGTCACTGCAACGTCATTTTCAAAAAGAACATTTTTTGACGATTTTTCGGTCAAAATCTTCGATTTTTTTATTTTTGTTTTTTCTTCGCAAAAACTGCATGATAAACTAGTAAAAAATAATCTGATATGAAATCAAATAAGTTTTACCCACTTTTCCGTACAGAAAGGCAAATTTTTTGAAGAAATATGACGAAAATATCACTGTTTCTGGTACCTCACATGGCCGCCATTTTTAATTTACCCATAATCTTCTGCTTGTGAGGTTAAGGCTCAAAATGACCCCAATATGATATTCTATAACGTCACGAAGTTTCAGCTCTCCATTTTTTGGCGTTCCGGAGATATCGCAGAAAGTTTGGTAGGGGGCCCCCCCCTCCTCCAGGCCTGGTAGGGTTAATGAAAAATGAAAAAACCAACAAAAACGGAAAGTGCGTTTAACCCTACCAGGCTGGAAGGGGAAGAGGGGAAGGGGGGAGATGCATCCGCCCCTACCAAGCCCTGATCGATTTGGGGGTATGTCCCTACAAGCCTGTTGTTGGGGGATTTCTGCCCAGCCCCAGCCCCAGCTCTAACAGGAAATGTAAAGAAATCCCAGATGGCTGCCATGATGTCATCAATTTGGACCGTTATCGCCGATTCTATTGTACCGATTTTCCGATGTTTTTATTCGATATTTTCTCTAATTATTGTGACAGAGAATAATTAGTTTTGACCAAAATAAATATATGATATGCCGAGTTGTAATATTTGACCCTAACCTGATTTAGTGTGACAACTGTTTTTACATTTCCTGTATATATTGTGAGTGAGTTAGTGAATATGATTTAAAGTCGCTTTCGACAATATTTCACTCATATTTGGTTCCTATTTCTTTTCACACACGGAACCCCACGCGTCCCCCAGTTAGTCGCCTCTTACAACAAGTTGCCTTGAAGAGCTGAGGCCTATTCCTAGTACCACTAATTATTTTTGGGCTATTACGACATGGAATTTTTTCTGTTGAAGATATCAAACATAAATTTTTTATTGTATTTCTGGTAAATATTATTCAAAGAAACCAAAACAAATTTTTACACAGGTCGGGGCAAGTTTCAAAATTGTTCAACTGTTGAGTGAGGATTTCTTGAAACAATTTCAGGTTGGTCAACAGTTTGTGCTTCATTCAATAGCTTAGAGGTACATCTGATAAGTTCATCAATATCAAATTAGTATTAATGCATTGTAAGCAAAGATAGAGCAGCTGTCCCCTACTTTGGGGAAATATCAGAAGAAATGGCTATGGTTGCGTTATAACGTACAGTTTCAAAGACTGCCGGACAGACCATCTTCATGAATCATTACAAAAATTCCGCGCTGAGTTTTCTGAAAGATTTGCGATGAAAATAAAAGAGAAACACCCCAATTCGACATATCCAATGTGAAAACGCCTAGCAGCTCAATAATTTAGAAAATCATCGTAATATAGGTTCACGTACGTATAGAGTGGCACCATGACGTTCAAAACGTCAGCCTGTGCCGGTCCCGACTTATGGCACGGTGCCAAGTGGGCAGGAAACGATGACGTCATGCGTACGCGTTGACGTTAAACGTGTAACTGAACCTCTCTAATGTTAATTGATAGAACGCGACGCGACGTCGCCCTTTTTAAATTCGACGTCGCCCGCGACGTCGCCCTTTCCGTCGCCTTCCGGTATTTTAGGACAAAATCGAGCTGCGCATGCTTAAGGAGCAGCTATTGCGATGTGGGTCGTATGGTGAGGCCGCCATTTCACGAATCAGCTCTGCCACTATCGACGAAGAAAATGTCGGCGCAAATTAATAATGCTTATCCTGCATTATCGTATAGCTTTTAAACGGTGTTAAATATTAGTCCATGCTTGGAATGATACCTGTTATGAAATTATCTCTCGGAAAGTCTGTAACTCGCTCTGTTGTACTGTGCACATTATATTTTCGGTTCCAAAAGATATGCGCAACCCCACATCCGTATACGCGTGGATGTGTGTTTGGCTTTTTTGTGTGCTTTTATGTGTTTGTGTGTTTTCATTTTTCAGATATCCACTGCCCAAGAACAATGACTTTTTATTAAACCCATCTTATGATATTTTTAATACGAAAACAGTTTTTAAGAAACAGGCAATCAAATATAAATTCATGTTATATCGAATTATATCAAATATCACTTTTATGTTTTATACAATTACGTAAGCTCGTTAAACTTTCCGAAGTCTGTTATTGGGTCTTCTGGCCTGTTGAATTTGTAATGAAATAGATAAATATAAATAAATCCTTACAGTATACCTCCTTATGTTACTACAATGACCAGGGCTTTGAAAATATCCTTTTATTTACTGCTGTCCAACACTGTATATGGGTACTCAACCTGTCACGTCCCGACAGATTGTAGTACATCTTTTAGCTTTCAATTTAGCAGAGAGAGATAGTCCTATAGCTCTCAAAAAGAAGAAAAAAAGAAATTATGATGGAATTGAGTTATTTTTTTGAGTTATCTCCCCCCCCCCCCAAGATATTTGCAAGACAAACAAAAAATAGACGTGATTGTGAAATACATATTCCCCACTGCGTGTTTTTCACAGGGGAAAGTGGTCAAGCAGAGGAAACGAGGCATGTTTAAGCATACAGTTAATAGGGGAGTTCCGAATCGCCTTTTACATCTAGACTGCTGGCGCTCGTGTTGTTAAGAGTTGAGAGTGATTCTTGGCCTTATTTTCTACGAAAATCTGTCGTCGATAATTGCATGTATAAATTCTCTAATCGAACTTGTAAATCAATGAGAAAATCATGTCCGTCTCAGTGCGCCAGCGCGGGCAGTTGCGAATCACTTTGGTAAGAAGCGGATCACGCCATCTAGCGGTCGTTACAGCCGCTGATATATTTTGTAAAGCCTGAGTGGTCATCTATCACCAATATCCCAATAG
>JAVTVY010002585.1:0-33990 GCA_036873755.1 Hanleya hanleyi
GACATGTAACAATATATAAAGGTAAGTCATGTAACAATATATAAAGGTAAGTCATGTAACAATATATAAAGGTAAGTCATGTAACAATATATAAAGGTAAGTCATGTAACAATATATAAAGGTAAGTCATGTAACAATATATAAAGGTAAGTCATGTAACAATATATAAAGGTAAGTCATGTAACAATATATAAAGGTAAGTCATGTAACAATATATAAAGGTAAGTCATGTAACAATATATAAAGGTATGTCATGTAACAATATATAAAGGTAAGTCATGTAACAATATATAAAGGTAAGTCATGTAACAATATATAAAGGTAAGTCATGTAACAATATATAAAGGTAAGTCATGTAACAATATATAAAGGTAAGTCGCCTGAAGATTGCGGAGTGATGACAAATAAATCTAAAGTTATTAAACAAAAACGACCTTTTTATCTCCATTTTAGTGAGGCAGTTCTCTCTAACCCTATATTAAAGAGACGGTCATTCGTAAAATAGTAAATATAAAACACCACGCCAGATTGATCGCAGTTAACAGTGTGGTGGGATTTATAGAAATAGATAATTCTTTACCGTGTTAAGTCCGCTCAGATATATCACACAGAATCCTGAAATGATCATTCACCACTTTTATTCAATATAGCCGAAAGATTGCATTTTCGCGGGATGCATCCAATATCGAGATTATAGCAGAACCAATATACCAAACACATGTATACCGGCATATCAAGCTACCGTTTCTATATAAATCTGCCACCAACCCTCCACTCGCCCATTAAACCCACGTTATACCGGTACATTTGCAAATGTTTCAAGTATGCAGATTTTACTGGGGAAGAGTGGTTCAATTCGAAATACTTTGCCGCCCCAACCCCATGCATCTCTCTGAGTCATTGGCGAAACCTTGACCAGTCGGGATAGCAGACCGCATTCCGCTAACTATCATCGTATATTCATCGTGAACTAGAGATATTGTCATGTGATCGCATAACACAAGATATCTGATTGGTCAAACAATCCTGCGTGCTTCTCTTGTTGATTTGTTGTAATTTATAGTTTCATTTTCCAAGAACATAAATCGCCCTCTCCCCTCTCTGTATGATGGATACTAGGATAGCCCTGGGTTTAGCGACAAGGCATGTATCTCACAAGAAAAAGAAATTAAGGTTGGAAAATTGACAGTTATGAACATTTTTGGCGATTCTCTGTTTTAGTGTAGAATTGACTGCTTTGCGCCAATGGTTATAGTATCAAAATCAGGATGAATGACGTCACCATGATCTGGGTCAAAGAGGTACAAATGAGGCCAAAGAGGTGCAAACAGGACCAAAGAGGTGCAAACAGGGTCAAACATGTGCAAAAGGGTCAGCTAGGAGCAAGATCAAAATCATGATCAGGTTCAAGCTCAGGAAGGGACCAGGGTGAAGGAGAAGTTGCAAAACCGGTTTAGGTTCATTTGACCAACCACAATCAGCTATGCGACGATGACGTAGGTATAATTGTTAAAGAAGCGTTAATCATGTTTGATCACGCGATACATCGGGTATAACCCTTCTCCAGCATACAATGCGCCCTAGATACCAGAAATAACAAAACACATCATTGCGGGCGTCGTGCGTCATGAACCCCCCCCCCCCCAAAATATTTTAGCAAAAACACATACATATCAAACTCAATCACAGGCACTTTATAGCCTTCCAGGCACTCATGGCCTACCGATCAGTCTCTCATTGCTGATTAGATATTCTCATGGCTTCTTAGCCTATCAGGCTCTTATGCCTACCAGGTATTCTCATGGCTCCGCAGCCGATCAGGCTCTTATGGCCTACCAGGTATTCTCATGGCTCCGCAGCCTACCAGGCTCTAATGGCCTACTAGGTATTCTCATGGCTCCGCAGCCTTCCAGACTCTAATGGCCTACCAGGTATTCTCATGGCTCCGCAGCCTTCAAACTTTATGGCCTACCAGGTATTCTCATGGCTCCGCAGCCTACCAGGCTCTTATGGCCTACCGGCCCATTATATTAACTTCGTATGCACATATTGATCAATGAAAACACTCATGTAAGGCTTTTGTGACCTTAAAAGCACATGGGCACAGAACAGGCACATACATGAAGCATATATAGAATTTATTCATATACTATACCGGCAACAAAAACTTTTAATGCTATTACAAATAATATTATCAAAAATGTTCTTCGGGTTCGCGACACACACGAGAATGAACATTATACATCATACTCAACCTTATATATGCTTCCTTATGACAACAACTCACTGTACAACACCCGCCAGTAGTATATACTCACACAAGCTGTACTTATAACAACACATGCCCTACGTAAAACAACATAGACCCCCTGGTATCTTCGTGCAGTGGAGAAAGAAATTTCCAATTAATTCGAGCCCTCAAACATAGGAAATTATATATGTCTATTGTTTCTGAGAAATCTATAGACCATTGTAGCTTAATCCTATCTGGCCTGGGCTTTTTGGGACCTGTCCGGACCGGGGCGAGGGGGGGGGGGGCTTATTATTTTTCTTACCCCTTGAGCTATGGTGCTGAAAGTCACCACACTATACCCTTGGGTCAAGCTCAAGTCATTTTCAAAAACGGCATTTTTTGCTCGATTTTTCAGTCGGATTTTCCGAATTTTTTATTTATGCAATTTCTTCGCAAAAACTCCATGATAAATTAGTAAATATTAATGTGATGTGAAATAAAATAGTTTTTGCCCACTTTTCATCGCGGAAAAGCAGAAAGTTTGAAGAAATAGGACAAAAAATTCACTTTTCTGGTACCCGACGTGGCCGCCATTTTGAATTTACCCATGATCCTCTGCTCGGGGGGTTATGCAAATAGGCTCAAAATGACCCCAATATGATAAACTATAAAGTCAAGGAGTATCAGCTCTCCATTTCTTGTCGTTCCGGAGACAGCACAGGAAGTTTGGTATGGGGCATTTCGCCCCCCCCCCCCCAGGCCAGATAGGGTTAACGAAAGGGATAACTCCTTCAGTTCCAACTCCAAGTCTAGATTTTCGATGGTGTGAAAATATGACCAATGAGAATCACGTATACGACCGCTATGTTTTAACGCTTGACAGATCAACCTATAGAGATATGGATTTATCATAGTCCTTTCAATCCAAGCCTCATACTAGTACAGATGTATACAACCATGGGGAAAAGACAGACAAAATTGGCTCAAGAATATACTTCCATACCCCAGGGAGTTGACTAACATACAACAACCACAACCCGTTGAAGATTTGAATTTTGAACTCAAGAAAGATATCGCTTGGCAGCTTCATCTCGCTAAGCATGCTGTGGATGTAAAATATCAGGAAGAAAAGTCGTCCCTTATATGGGAATACCTCTCCTTATAAGGTATTATACAAAGTTCGTCGTATTGCGTCAGTTGCATTAGATGTTCCTGAAAAGCGCGATCTTCGGTTGATGCTCTATGGCAAGCGTCTATCGTATAATCCTCGAGTATTAGCCAGCATTTGATTTTATTTATCCCATCTTTAAATATAGTAATGGTAAAACTTTGTATAAGTTAATAATGCATTCACGACAGATAGGCTATCTTTCCCTGTTTAATTCGAATAGAGAATCTGCTCAAATAATGCTTTCAATCGATTACATACTCCGATTCATCGTCATCATAATCTGATCATACATATGGTTGTTTCCTCTTATCATTATCATCCCCACATTCCTCCTCTATAGAATCTGTAAATATATCCAGATATTATCTTTAATACACTTCTGAGTATTTATACATTGATCAAATTTCTTGGGATATATACTTCCTTCATAATCACTTTCATAAAAGAGTCGTCTCGAATAAATACGACGATCTAATGATGGAACCTGTTACTTGTATTTGGGCTTATTGAAAAGAACAACATACTGGCAATTCAAGTCGATATATCTGTAATCTTTACCCAGAGCGAAAAAGTTCTGTACTATGCAAAGAACAGATACGTTATCATGGTAGGATCCTTATGCAAACACGTCTGAAGTTTTCTCATTTTGCTTGGTTTCTCTCATAATTTCGCCTACTACAAGGAAGTTATTTACAGCTGAGTCGACCATGTTCCTTGGGATTGTATTTTTCCCGCTTCTGCCTACAGGTGGCGTCTCCTGGTGGAAAAATTTGTTTCCGGGCAATGATTTGGCAACTGCTCATCAGATTATTCTCAAATTTTGTATTCATATGTGACCCGCCCCAAATAACATGAACACCGGTGGGCATCTAGTACCGGCAATAACTTGAGGACCCCTCTTCAGAGTCTCAAAGTTCATATGCCGATACCATGACATGAGATGTCATTTGGGATTGTGTTTTGCCTGCTTGCACCTACAGGTGGTGACTCCTTGTGGCAAAGTCTAAATTTGGTTTCTGGGCAATAGGTTGAGGATGCCTTCATATTCTTGTCAAATTTAGTTTGCAGATAATATGCCATGAGTTGTCTCTTGGCATTGCATTTCGGTTACATAATTTTCATGCTACATGGTAAAGAAAATATATTACAGTAGCAATCAACATTCAGTCAGCCATTCGGAGTTGATCTGAAAACTCCTCTGCTTCTTACGCCTGTGAAGTAGCTGTTGCCATCCTCATGAATATCTTCTGAAACCGACAGCGCTTATAAATATTGCTGCCATTTTGGCGGGGGACCTAGCATCCTCTGGCTGCTTGTTTCCATAATTAGTACTCATTATCATAGAGCTTCAGATTTTAACTCCCCGGAATACTTCTCGGAGAGGATAGACAAAAAATCCACGTGTCAGGGGGGTTAAACACCGCTATAGATTCTTTCGGATGCGATGGATGAAGGATCAACGAAATTGGTATATCCAGAGATGTTTTTATCTATCCAAGTTTGAACATTTTTCCGATGCATCAATGCTGGTGAAGACGGTTTGTTGACATGTCCATCCTCTCTAAAATAATTAGATTGAAATTCAATCTATCAGATTGAAATTAGTGAGCAATCTTTTATCGGATTGAAAATATTAAATCTAATAGATTGAAAATGATAAAATGAATCTGTTGTGGATCCGATAGAAAATTTAATCTAATAATTTCAATCTAATAGATGGAAAATTCAATCGAATAGATTGGTCACTAATTGCAATCTGATAGATTGAATTTTCAATCTAATTATTTTAGAGAGATGCATTTTCACTCTAAATAAGAAATGTCAAAACCCATTCTCTATCGGACACAAGGTTGACACATTTGCTCAAATAAAGTAGTAAATTACTGACACGTATAGAACGCGATACCGAGCTTCCCATTGGAAGGGCCAAGTATTTCCTTCATGGGATCAGTTCAATGGAAGTATCCATCATGGAATCGAATCTGGGGAAATTAAAGCAGCCATCTCCCAAATTTAGCACTAACTATTTGATTGTTTAGTGCGGTTACACACGAGTTACCTCCAAGTGACTTTATTCGTCTCTGGGCGTTCTGTAGTATACTCTGGTAATGCGAAGAGAGAAACCAGTTTAAAAGTCATTCAACAAGTATTAAAGTATATAAATTAATATACTGTCAATGCTCCCCAATCGTATATGTTGCTATCAACGTCTCCGCTTTAACCCAAGGTTCACCCCAAGGACCAGTACATTTTTCTACCCCTCATTATGGTGCAAACCTGGCAACATCAGAAGATATCCCGCCAGCGTGGCGTGTGATTCGGCTGAGCCAACCAGAAAGCACCTACCATTATGTTCTCTTCAAAGCACTATGAGGAGCTCTCGGGATTGGTTGACACTCGCGTTACTGCAAGCCGGTTAGATTCCACAAGCGACATATCCAAATGGGGGAGCAGATAGGATTTAATTTCAATTAGATTGGCCCTTTGCTTTGAAGAATCGGATTTCGATGTGAACTACTGTCCCACAGAACTTTGAATAAAACGCACAGCACATCCTATCAAAGATAGCACCATTCACTTTAAGGGGTGGCCGTTTGTTCTGTGGCAACATGGCTGCAACCCACGATTCCCGTTCATGACACCCCCGCGATGATCATTCCCGTTCATGACACCCCCACCATGATCATTCCCGTTCATGACACCCCCACCATGATCATTCCCGTTCATGACACCCCCACCATGATCATTCTCGTTCCTGACACCCCCACCATGATCATTCCCGTTCATGACACCCCCACCATGATCATTCTCGTTCCTGACACCCCCACCATGATCATTTCCGTTTCTCCCTCTGCACTGTTCATCAGATGCTGAAAAGAATGATTGGGAGAATTCGGTAATAGGTCAGAAACCACTAAATAACCACCTTACTGTAGTAATTGGCTGAGCACACCTTCACCAGGTAGCCTGACCTTTCCATTTAAACATATACCAAAATTCGGCACACATTCCACACCATTTTTTCGAAATAAGGCCGCCAGAGATAGGGTCATCCCGTCCGACACGATTACGACAAATTTCGGTGACTATGACTATACTATTTCTTCTTCCTTTCAGGACTCTATGAGGAAACTCACGGGATTATAAGCAACAGTATGTACGACCCAGTATTTAATGAAACGTTCAATAAGGGGACCAAGGACACAAAATGGTGGGACGGAGGAGAACCTATATGGATCACCGCCAAACTTCAAGGCTTAAAAACTGCCACCTACTTTTGGGTTGGTAGTGAAACAGAGATCAGGAATACAAGACCGGATATATGGATGCCATACCTTGAAACAACGCCATTTACGATACGCGTCGATTCGGTTGTAGATTGGTTTGAGAATTTAGACCTCGACCTAGTTACTTTGTATTTTCATGAGCCAGACAAAACAGGTCACGAGTTCGGACCGAATTCTGAACAGGTTAAAAATAAAGTGAAAGAGATGGACGGTATAGTAGGATATCTTCTGGAAAAACTGACAGGTGCACAACTCTTGGACAAAGTGAATATCATTCTGACCAGTGACCACGGAATGACAGAGATTGATATACACAATAGAGCCATTGGTCTCCTAGATTATGTGGACGGAGATTTATTTGATATGATAGACTATGGCGCAGTGGCGAATATCCGACCCCGTCCTGGAAACACAACTTTCGTTTACAACTCTCTGAAGGACGCCCACCCAAATATGACCGTGTATCTGAAGGAAGATTTACCCGAGGTTTATCATTACAAGCAAAACAGACGGGTAATGGATATTTTCGCGGTAGCAGACGAAGGATGGACATTAACTCAGGTAACAGTTGCCCATATCGAAAATCAGTCAATGTAATTAGATTGATTTATTAGATATAGTTGTCCATTACCTAGGATACAACTAGATTCACATGATGTTTTGTTCTTTAGATTTCAGCATTAGGCCTTGGTCAAACGGCATATCTAATCCATATCTAATGGTATTGACCCGCACACCTGGACACTCATTTCAGTTCATTTTGCATGAGGTGAAAGTTATGATAATTTGTTAGGAATGTTATAATGCACATGTTTATGACAGGAAAGTTACAGTACTTCTGTTGATGAGAGAGAAGTCCCCTATACTTGTTCTGATGTTGGTGTGGCGGAAATAGAATGCTTCTGTTGATGAGAGGAAAGTCAGAGTACTCATGCTGGTTGGAGGAAAGTTATAGGGCCGAAGTTGGTGAGAGAGAAGTCCTCTAAAACTGATTTTGTTGTGAGGGAACTAAAAGGTTTCTGCATCGTCGCGAGCACAACGGCTTCCTCTCCTACCTATTCTCTCCGGGTCTAGCCGTTGCATTTTTATGAGGCTCGTGTCTCTATGTCTCATCTATATTGCGATGGTCAATCACCATTTTCCGTTTGCTGTCTGTCGCACGTGACTAAAATTTAAATTCTTTATTTGGCACGAACATGCATGCGCTCTGTGTGCTTGCGTGATATCCCATAATTGCATCGTAAGATAGTGGCCTTTCATTGGTCGTATTGATGATCACGAGGTTCGAGTGGCGTGACGTATATTCATGAATGATGTACCAAATAAAGACTGGGTGCGGTAAATCAGCCAGAGGCATCGTCGATGCATGCCTCTGTAGGAGCGAGAATGGGTGTCTGTTGGTGAGAGGCAAGTCCTAGTACTGAAGTTGGTTGGAGGAAATAGTACTCCTGGCTCTGGAGGGGTGGTTTCTGTGTACATCTCTCTTTTACAGCAGAACTTGGGATTTTCCTGTTTTCCTGTTCTATATGTTGAGACCATTGGAAAAAGTTTGGGTAACACTCCCAGATCAAGTGCATTTTTTTCTGCACAGCCCAATATATGATTATGACATCGGCCAAAATGCTGAAATTGAGTCTTCATATAATAATTCACTGGTAGACAGAATTAGATTCATATGTAACCTTTATTTATCATGTTTAGACATATCTAACATATTTTTAGCATGGTTCATTACCATAAACCTGCTTTTTCAACAAAAAATACGCTATTTAACGAAATTTTGCCCCAAAATCACTTTCAGTTTGAAAGTCGCTCAAAATTCAATCACCCCTCAGACACCCAATTTTGTAGATAAAGCAACCAAAATTGGCCAGAAGTTTCCTTATTAAGTCTTTTGATAACTCAGAGTATTGTATAGTGACAGTGGGGTCAAATGTCAACAAAAGTTACCCCTACCCCCAAAAAGCGACATCAACCAAATTTGGTTAAATTGGTCTAACTTTATAAGTAAGTCTGATATGAAGTTGGTTTTGGTGTCTATGTATGGGGTTTTGATACCAAGCTATTCATTGGAACCATAATCAACCCCTTTTCAGTTGACCTAATTTGCATAAATTCAAAATGGCCGCCAAATGCGCCAGGTTAAGACATCAGTCAAGAAGGACAAAGTCAGTGTTACACTAAGTCCAATAGAGTTTTTGTATGGATCTGTGGTGCTACAATAATGAAATATCACTGCTCAATCATTGTACGTAGGCTATACCTATTCAATTGGATTAATTTGCATAAATCCAAGATGGCAGCGCCATGAACAGACAAAATTTGCATGCCCAGGCATGATTAATCGCGATTTTTAACGCAAACAAAATTCTTTGAGTACAATCCATCCAGTGATAATCTTTCTCAGAACTACTTAAGAATGTGCTGCCATCTACATTAAGGAAACTACAGCATCTTGAAGCCATGTGCATTTCAGGAAGCAGACATTTTGTTTTGGACCCGTTTCTTTGTTCGCTTGAGGAGCTACCCATTCGTTCTATGAAAACTGCGTCTGTGCCTTGTCCGATGAATGGGTATAGAGTATGAGGAACAACCTAAATAGGATTTCAGCAGCAATGTTCATATCATGATAATTTGTTTCCTGATCCTTCTAATTGGTCAACATGCATATCCAATAGGCCTATGTTTGTCAAGAGGGCCAAACTCCAGAAGTATTTTTTATTGATAGATACTTGGTATATACTGGATTAATGTAACTTTGACATCTCCATGATTGGTCTTTGTCATCTTCTGGCACTCTAACAGCGTTATATATGACATAATTTGAGTGAAATAAGCCATTAAAACAAGTAAGTGAAAATTGCTTCAATACGGATAAATGTATCACGGGGGCTTATCAGTCTTTCACATTTCATATTTACAGTATACAGTTTGTCCTTGCCAGTGGTTAGTTAGACTTAGAGCATCAATAGTTTCTGTTTGCATCAACGTCAAGGATTTGTTGTTAACGATGGAGTCTGTAACACGCTCAGGACGGCCCGAAGTTCGTTTGATGTGACTAAATGCATCATCTACCAGAAAAGCGCAGGGAATAAAAGCGTGAGCACAACTAATGGTTGCAAAAGGATACGAGAAGCAAGTGACGTCCATAATGATCAAGTTCTCAAGCGACTTAAGCTGGTTAAAGGAGATGAATTTGTTTATCATGTGACCAATTAATGTTATAAAAAGTACACCATGACTTCTGTTCTCAATAGAACAAGGAAGAGTCGCTAAATGCCAAGACCCTTCGCGTTCTGAGCAGGAAGAATATAGAAGTACTCGTTCTCAAGCTGTCCTCCATCCACCGAATACACAGACGACCACAACAGACTTACAAGTGAAGTGTATTATCTGTGACAGTAAATCGCACAAACAACAGTACACAAAATATCGCGTCAGTGAATCGGGCCGTGCTTCAGCCTTTCTGGTTGCGACAAACTTCTTTCAAGATGATGTCTTCACCCGAACGTGTTACCTTCAAGATTCGCATTGTTTGTGCGATTTACTGTCACAGATAGTACACTTCACTTGTCGTAAGTCTGTTGTGGTCGTCTGTGTACTCGGTGGATGGCGGACAGCCTGGGAGCGAGTACATCTATCTTCTTCCTGCTCAGAACGTGACGGGTCTTGGCATTTAGCGAGACTCTTCCGAGTCGCAGTCGCATCAAACGAGTCGCGTCAAACGAACTGTCTTCGGGCGGTCCTGAGAGTGTTACAGACGCAATCGCTACCAACAAATCCTTGACGTTGATGCAATCAGAAACTGTTGATGCTCTAAGTCTAACTAACCACTGGCAAGGATCGACTGTATACTGGAAATATGAAACGTGAAAGACTGATAAGCCACAGTGATATATTTATCCGTATTTAAGCAATTTTCAACATACTATGCATCGAAAATAGTGGAAATTTAGTTCAACAACTCAAAAAAGAGGACACCACTTACTAGGCATACGTCATGTTTTTAAAGGCTTATTTCACTCAAATTGTCTTATATAACGCTGTTAGAGTGCCAGAAGATGACAAAGACCAATCATGGAGATGTTAAAGTTACAGGAATCCGGTATATACCAAGTATCTATCATTAAAAAATACTTCTGGAGTATAACCTTCGTGACAAACATAGGCCTATTGGATATGCATGTTGACCAATTAGAAGGATCAGGAAACAAATTATCATGGTATGAACATTGCTGCTGAAATCCTATTTGGGTTGTTTGTCACACTCTATACCCTTTCATCGGACAAGGCACAGACACAGTTTCCATGGAGCGAATGGGTAGCTCCTCAAGCGAACAAAGAACAGGTCCAAAACAAAATGTCTGCTTCCTGAAATGCACATGGCTTCCCGATGTTGTAGATTCCTTAAGGTAGATGACAGCACTTTCTCAAGTAGTTCTGAGAGAGATTATCACTGGATGGATTGTACTCAAACAATTTTGTTTGCGTTTGCCTTAAAAATCGCGATTAATCATGCCTGGGCATGCAATTAACCAGTGTAAATTTTGTCTGTACATGGCGCTGCCATCTTGGATTTATGCAAATTAATCAGTTTGAATAGGTATAGGCCTACGTACATTGATTAAGCAGTGATACCACAGATCCATACATATAACTCTATTGGACTTAATGTAACACTAACTTCGACTTTGTCCTTCTTGACTGATGTCTTAACCTGGAGCTTTTGGCGGCCATTTTGAATTTATGCAAATTAGGTCAAATCAAAAGGGGTTGATTATGGTTTCAATGAATAACTTGGTATCAAAAACCCATGCATAGACACCAAAACCAACTTCATATCAGACTTACTTTTAAAGTTAGACCAATTTAATCAAATTTGGTTAATGCCGCTTTTGCGGGGTAGGGGTAACTTTTGTTGACATTTGTCACCATACAATACCCTGTATCATAAATATGATGCGTGGAGCTAAAAGAGTTAATAAGGAAAATTCTGACCAATTTTGGTTGCTTTATCTACAAAATTGGGTATATGAGGGGAGTAGTAGAGAAAGGACGGCACAGAGCCCATTGACCTACTTTTTTGTTCCCCCCGGGTAAATTTTTGCGGAGGAAATTGCGGAGGGGTTTCCCAGGGATTCCCCAGTGGGGGTTTCCCATGACGATCACGTGATCAAGGCATGTCTAGATTTGTTCTGGGTTGTACAGTTCTGCCATGCGGAGGATGGGTACTAGTATTTCGCTGACGTCCTAGTAATAAACATAATCTATAGGTGTTGTACCATGTTAATAGGATCAGTCTAGCATCTGTACCACCCTAGGGTCGAGTGTTTATTGTCCCGTGTATCTCCGCAGAAAATCAACAAAGAAAATGGCGGCTCCAGGATGGTGTGGGAACGCCCTTTCCACATCACGGCGTCGATCCTAACCATAGCGCCATCTGCACACACTGACGCAAGGGAGACAACTCGTGTGGACCAAGGGTATGGAAATAGCCGTGTTGGAGCTAGGGGAGCCACTAATGGACCAATGGGGTCGAGTGAGGTATCAAAGTGAAGCTTATGTGAAGGGGCATCTGATGGGCTGGGTGTGGAGTTGAACTATCGGCATTCTGCGCATGCGCGGTGGACCAAGTGTATGCAAATAGACGTTTTGACATCTAGGGGAGCCACTAATGGTCCGATGGGGTCATATGAGGTATCAAAGTGAAGCATTCGTGAAGGGGCATCTAATGGGCTGGGTGTGGGGTTGAAATAGCGGCATTCTGCGCATGCGCGGTGACCAAAGGGCATGAAAATAGACGTTTTGGAGCTAGGGGAGCCCCTAATGGACCGATGGGGTCATATGAGGTATCAAAGTGAAGCATTTGTGAAGGGGCATCTGATGGACCGGGTGTGGGGTTGAAATATCGGCATTCTGCGCATGCGCGGTGCCCAAGGGTATGAAAATAGACGTTTTGATATCTAGGGGAGCCACTAATGGTCCAATGGGGTCGAGTGAGGTATCAAAGTGAAGCATATTTCAAGCATGGGTGGGTGCATGTAAAATTTTTCCTGAAAAAAAAAAATACGGAACACGGACTTTATCGAAAAACCTGGGAAAATGCCTATATGGGGTATGGGGGTATATAGGTCGCCGGGCTTAACGGGGCTTGCCTATCAATAGAGTTATCTCCCCCTAGTTCCAGGGTGGGTGTATGTAAAATTTTTCCTGAAAAAATACGGAATTCTCGACATTTGCGGTATGGGTTGTGGGGTCGCGTTTTCTTAGTCTCGTCATTTAGAACATGATAGGAAGTGTCCCGGCACGAATCGGTGAAATTTTTGAAAAAGTACGATATAGCCCCATATAGTCCCATACTGGGGTATAGGATCAATGTTTGTCCCCCTGGGAAACGTACTTCTATACATTTGCGATAGGGTTGTGGGGTCTCGTTTTACTCGTCTCGTCCTTTAGAACATGATAGGAAGTGTCCCCGTGCGAATCGGTGAAATTTTTGAAAAAGTACGATATAGCCTCATATAGTCCCATACTGAGGGTATAGGATCAATGTTTGTCCCCCTGGGAAACGTACTTCTATACATTTGCGGTAGGGTTGTGGGTCTCGTTTTACTCGTCTCGTCATTTAGAACACGATAGGAAGTGTCCCGGAGCGAATCGGTGAAATTTTGAAAAAAGTCACCGAGGCCTGGGTAGGCCCATAGGCCTATACTCGTCTCGTCATTTAGAACACGATAGGAAGTGTCCCGGAGCGAATCGGTGAAATGGGCTATAGACCCATACGTGGTGGACATGTTGGAGTCTAGGTGAGCCCCTAATGATCCGATGAGGTCGTATGAGGTCTTATTTTGAAGCTCTCGTGGAGGAGCACTTGACTACACTAATGGTTCGTCCGTGTTCAATAATCTGCGCATGCGCAGCCTGGCCGTAGTATAGAAAGCAGGCATTTTGGGGGGTATGTGGGTGTGTGTTTGGGGGTAGAGATGGGCTATTCACGGTTCGAATGGGTCGTGTGAGGTATCAATGTGAAGCTTGTGTGGGGTAGAGTCAGAATGGTGTGTTTTTGAATGCAAGTCGCGTTAATCTGCGCATGCGCAGTTGGTTGTAGTAAGTAAAGTGGCCATTTTGGGGCAGTGAAGGAAGATATTTGGAGTCGAGATGGGCTATTCATGGTTCGAATGAGTCCTGGAAGGTGTCATCTTGTAGCTCTCGGGGTGTAGACCCCGATTTGAGGGCTGTTCACAGCATCTGTGACGTCATCGGTGACGTCATCAGTACGAGTAGTAGCGAAAGGGGGCATTTTGGGGCAGTGAAAGGAAGGTATTTTGGTGTAGAGAGGGACCATCCTTGGTGCGAATGCGTCCTGGGAGGTGTCATTTTGTAGCTCTCGGGGTGTAGACCCCGATTTGGGGGCTGTTCACAGCATCTGTGGCGTCATTGGTGACGTCATCAGTACGAGTAGTAGCGAAAGTGGACATTTTGTGCGTGCGTGGGGGTGAGTTTGGTGTAGAGAGGGACTATCCTTAGTCCGAATGCGTCGTGTGAGGTGTCATTTTGTAGCGCTCGAGGTGTACATTCCGAGTTGAGGCATGTCCGAAGCATCTGTGACGTCATTAGTGACGTCATCAGTAGGAGTAGTAGCGAAAGTGGACATTTTGGGGCAGTGAAGGAAGGTATTCGGAGTAGAGAGGAACCATCCTTGGTCCGAATGCGTCGTGGGAGGTGTCATGTTGTAGCGCTTAGAGTGTACATTCCGAGTTGAGGGATATCCACAGCATCTGTGACGTCATTGGTGACGTCATCAGTACAAGTAGTAGCGAAAGTGGGCATTTTTTAGTGACGGATGTTATTTGGTGTAGAGATGGACCATCCGCGGTGCGAATGCGTCGTGTGAGGTGTCATATTGTAAGCAACGCCCGCCAACGCCAAGCTTAACGCTTCAACGCTCTGGTGAAATAGCTCAGAAGTTCTGATTTTCTAGATATTCCATGGAATTGACACCAATTCATCGAAATGCAGTGACGCCCTCGACGCCCGTCGTTACGCTTTAACACTCTAACATAACACTATGATATAGACCGGAGAGAGAACAGCAACAACAACAAGGATGACACATGAGAGAACAACAACAACAAGAAGTTTTTTTTCATATAGTTTATTCTCCCCAATGTTACATCATACCCACGCTGGGGGAGCCGCGGTGGGTATATTTACAATTCAAGAAGATTCTTGTCCAATCAGAGGCCACCATTTGCATGTTTCATATTCGTTCCTGTCCGTTAGATGTATTCTTGTCCAATCAGAAGTCTCCATTTCAGAAAGTTTCATCTTCGGCCATGTTCGCTCTGAACAGTTTATTCTAATCACCGTCGGGCAGGCCAGGATACCGTTGAGGCTACATATCCTCAGATAGTTGTTTGCGCATTCTGAGAATCTATCAGTGCAAGGGTGGCACATTCAGCCGATGGGGGTGGTCGGTCAGCTTGGCAACGAAAAACGTGACATTGGTCACCCTCTCTACGACCCATTGTGTGTTGGGACGTTGTTGTTGGGCCCATTCCAATGGATCCACGGTGTCCAGTTTCTCCAGCATTGCCTCTAGCGACGCCCGGTTAATGATGGTACCCGGATGTTACTGCTCGGGTAAAAATATCGGGCTGCTTGGTCTGTGTCCTTATGCTGCAGCACATAACCAAACGCCAGATTCAACTTGAAGGCCGTAGTTTGATCGTTGAAGATGGCTTTCACGTAGCTGCGTAGGCGGGTGAGGCTGGTCAGTCGGAAATTGAAGATATCTTGAATGGGGCGATGATGGTAGAAACAGTGCCGGATCATGGGCCAATGGCGCCGATAGATGTCACTCACTGGATGGTGTTCGTGTAACAGATCGCTAGGAACATGTATGGGTTCGTCCACGAAATGTACTTTGCTCTCCTCGTCGTACAAAATCTGGCTCAATGTCTTGTCGTCGGAATTTGACTGTTGAATTAGGGCGACATCATCATCATCAACCCTCGTGCGATGGGTGGGAGTTCCCGCTTTCTCGATACTGGTGCCTACGGACTCTTCTACCTGCAGACGTGACTGCAGAACAGGGTGTCGTGTGCGTTGGTGTCGCAGCAACTGACTGGTCAGTTTGAAAACCCGACCACATTCTTCGCATGGACGCTTGGGTACTTCATGGCGTGCACGTGTGTGGCGCTGTAAATGATCTGGGCGCTGAAACGACAGTGTACATATCGTACAGCTATGCCGGGCGATTCCTTCGTGCTTGGTAGCCTCATGGCGGCGCAAGTCGTGCAGACGAGTGAATGCTTTCGAGCACGTAGTACAAGTGAACATCTTGGTGGTTGACAGAGTGTCTGATGAAACGACCAGGCCGCTTCCCTTTTATAGCACGCTAGCTGGTGATCTATTTTTAGCACACTCAAACGAACGCCCACAAACAGGTCAGTACCATCCCCTTTCCTTCAATTCACATCGAAAGTGACGTCATACCCCACCATGTCTAAACATGATCCGACAACATGAAAAGGATATAGGTCAAGTGCACTCAATGACCTGGTGTACAAACGACCTTATATGACCACTCACTCACTCATGTGTGTGTGCGTGTGTGTGTATGCGTCTGTGTGTGTGTGTGTGCGTGCATGTGTGTGTGTGTATGCGTCTGTGTGTCTGTGTGCATGTGTGCTTGCGTGTACGTGTGTGTGTATGTGTGCGTGTGTATGTGCGTGTGTGTCTGTGTGCATGTGTGCGTACGTGTGTGTGTGTGTGTGTGTACGCGCGTGTGTGTGTGTATACGTCTATATGCGTGTGTTTATACGTGTGTGTGTGTGTGTGTGTGCGTCTCATGCGTGTGTGTGTGTGTGTGTGTATGCGTCTGTGTGTCTGTGTGCGTGTGTACATGCGCCGAGTTCTAAGAGCCCCGGAGAGAGAACAACAACAAGGATGACACATGAGAGAACAACAAGATGTTTTTGTCATATAGTTTATTATCCCCAAATTTTACATCATACCCAGGCTGGGGGAGCCGCCCTGGGTATGCTTAGTATGTTCACAGCAAAACAAATTGAAATATCAAACACCATGTTTTATTATTCAACGCATCGTCACATCAGGCACAAGTGTTTACTGAGCTCAAGTCAACGATCAGCATGTAGACATAGAGAGTATGTACGCCATGTTGTGGTATTCATCAGTGCATGGGTGACGCATTCACCCGATGGAGGTGGTTGGTCGTCTTGGTAAGGAAAAACGTAACATTGGTTACCCTCTTTGCCACCCATTGTGTGTTGGGGCGTTGACGATGTGCCCATCTCAAGGCATCCAATTGTTCCACTTGGGCCAGCATCATCTATAGCGACGCCCGGTGAATGATGGTAAACGGCAGGTCAAACACAAGGTTGTTGGCACTGGGGTAATAATACCGTAACTGGTCCGTCCTTTTGTGACGTAAGATGTACCCGAAAGCGACATTCAATTTGAAGGCCGTAGTTTGATCTTCGAAGATGGCTTCCACGTAGCTGCGTAAACGGGTGAGTTTGGTCAGTGGGAAATTGTAGATATCTTGAATAGGGCGATGACGGTGGAAGCAGTACTGTGTCATGGACCAATGGCCCCGATCGTCGTCACTCACTGGATGGTTGTCCTGTAAGAGATCGCTGGGAACATTTATGGGCTCGACCATAAAATGTTCATTGTTGTCAGGCGAATGACTGGGAGCAGTAATGCTGGGGTCCGGCTGGATATCCAGGCTCTTCTGAACTGTGGGTATTGACAGACTCTCCGTCATCGCATCACCAGTGGCATTCGTCTCCCCGGGCTTATCTTCACTGGGTCGGACCTTCCACGGCTCCTCTTCAGTAGAAGGTTGTCGCTCATACCGTGTTGATGAACTATGAATCAAACGTTGGTGTCGCAGCAACTGACTGGGTCGTTTGAAAAGCCGACCACAATCCTCGCATGGACGCTTGGGTGGCCCATGAATTGAACGTTCATGGCGCAGTAAAACATCCTCCCGATTGAACGACCGTGCGCAGGTTGTACATGTATACCGAGCATCGTTGTGGGTGGAGGCCTCGTGGCGTCGTAAATTATCTAGACGAGTAAACTGCTTCTGGCAAGTTGTGCAAGTGAACATCTTGGTGGTTGACAGAGTGTCTGATGAAACGGCAAGGCCGTTTCCCTTTATAGCACGCTAGCTGGTGATCTATTTTTAGCACACTCAAACGAACGCCCACAAACAGGTCAGTACCATCCCCTTTCCTTCAATTCATATCGAAAGTGACGTCATACCCCACCATGTCTAAACATGATCCGACAACATGAAAAGGATATAGGTCAAGTGCACTCAATGACCTGGTGTACAAACGACCTTATATGACCACTCATTCACTCATGTGTGTGTGTGTGTGTCTGTTTACCTGTGTGTCTGCGTCTGTGTGTATGTGTCTGTGTGTGTGCATGCATGTGTGTGTGTAGGTATGTGTGTGTGTATGCATAGGTGTGTGTATGTGTGTGGGTGTGGGTGAATGCGCGTGTGTGTGCGTGTAGGTATGTATACGTCTGTGTGCGTGTGTGCATGAGCCGAGTTCTAAGAGCCCCGGAGAGAGAACAACAACAACAACAAGGATGACACATGAGAGAGGACCAATACATATGGACACATGTTCATTCCTATATTTAAAGACTCTACCACCACCACCACCAACTCCACCAACACCACCACCGCACACCACCAACACCACCACCAACGCCACCAACGCCACCACCAACGTCACCAACGCCACCACCAACGCCACCAACGCCACCACCAACGCCACCACCGGGCGTTGACGGGCCCGGTGGTGGTGGTGGTGGTGGTAGCCCCCGTGTGACAGAGCTCCGAGAGCTCCACGCCCGGTGGTGGTGGTGGGAACTCCCGTGTGGCAGAGCTCTTGGATCGGAGCTCTTGGAGCTCAACGCCTGTGGAGCTCAGATCTCGGAAGTGACATTTGCATACTCCGTTCACGTGACCGGAACTGACCTTTGACCACGGCGCGCGCGGTGTAAAGGTTTCCACCGCGGTGGAAACCTTTGCGCGCTGGGGTCAAAGGTCAGTTCCGGTCACGTGAACGGAAGCGGAAGTGACCTCACAGAGGTCGTATGCAAATGTCACTTCCGAGATCTGAGCTCCACAGGCGTTGAGCTCCAAGAGCTCCGATCCAAGAGCTCTGCCACACGGGAGTTCCCACCACCACCACCGGGCGTGGAGCTCTCGGAGCTCTGTCACACGGGGGCTACCACCACCACCACCACCACCACCGGGCGTTGACGCCCGTCAACGCCCGGTGGTGGCGTTGGTGGCGCTGGTGGTGGCGTTGGTGGCGTTGGTGGTGGCGTTGGTGGCGTTGGTGGTGGCGTTGGTGGCGTTGGTGGTGGCGTTGGTGGCGTTGGTGGTGGTGTTGGTTGTGTGCGGTGGTGGTGTTGGTGGAGTTGGTGGTGGTGGTGGTAGAGTCTTTAAATATAGGAATGAACATGTGTCCATATGTATTGGTCCTCTCTCATGTGTCATCCTTGTTGTTGTTGTTGTTGTTCTCTCTCCGGGGCTCTTAGAACTCGGCTCATGCACACACGCGCACAGACGTATACATACCTACACGCACACACACGCGCATTCACGCACACCCACACACATACACACACCTATGCATACACACACACATACCTACACACACACATGCATGCACACACACAGACACATACACACAGACGCAGACACACAGGTAAACAGACACACACACACACACATGAGTGAGTGAGTGGTCATATAAGGTCGTTTGTACACCAGGTCAATGAGTGCACTTGACCTATATCCTTTTCATGTTGTCGGATCATGTTTAGACATGGTGGGGTATGACGTCACTTTCGATGTGAAGTGAAGGAAATGGGATGGTACTGACCTGTTTGTGGGCGTTCGTTTGAGTGTGCTAAAAATAGATCACCAGCTTGCACAACTTGCCAGAAGCAGTTTACTCGTCTAGATAATTTACGACGCCACGAGGCCGCCACCCACAACGATGCTCGGTATACATGTACAACCTGCGCACGGTCGTTCAATCGGGAGGATGTTTTACTGCGCCATGAACGTTCAATTCATGGGCCACCCAAGCGTCCATGCGAGGATTGTGGTCGGCTTTTCAAACGACCCAGTCAGTTGCTGCGACACCAACGTTTGATTCATAGTTCATCACCACGGTATGAGCGACAACCTTCTACTGAAGAGGAGCCGTGGAAGGTCCGACCCAGTGAAGTTAAGCCCGGGGAGACGAATGCCACTGGTGATGCGATGACGGAGAGTCTGTCAATACCCACAGTTCAGAAGAGCCTGGATATCCAGCCGGACCCCAGCATTACTGCTCCCAGTCATTCGCCTGACAACAACGAACATTTTATGGTCGAGCCCATAAATGTTCCCAGCGATCTCTTACAGGACAGCCATCCAGTGAGTGACGACGATCGGGGCCATTGGTCCATGACACGGTACTGCTTCCACCGTCATCGCCCTATTCAAGATATCTACAATTTCTCACTGACCAAACTCACCCGTTTACGCAGCTACGTGGAAGCCATCTTCGAAGATCAAACTACGGCCTTCAAATTGAATGTCGCTTTCGGGTACATCTTACGTCACAAAAGGACGGACCAGTTACGGTATTATTACCCCAGTGCCAACAACCTTGTGTTTGACCTGCCGTTTACCATCATTCACCGGGCGTCGCTATAGATGATGCTGGCCCAAGTGGAACAATTGGATGCCTTGAGATGGGCACATCGTCAACGCCCCAACACACAATGGGTGGCAAAGAGGGTAACCAATGTTACGTTTTTCCTTACCAAGACGACCAACCACCTCCATCGGGTGAATGCGTCACCCATGCACTGATGAATACCACAACATGGCGTACATACTCTCTATGTCTACATGCTGATCGTTGACTTGAGCTCAGTAAACACTTGTGCCTGATGTGACGATGCGTTGAATAATAAAACATGGTGTTTGATATTTCAATTTGTTTTGCTGTGAACATACTAAGCATACCCAGGGCGGCTCCCCCAGCCTGGGTATGATGTAAAATTTGGGGATAATAAACTATATGACAAAAACTTCTTGTTTTTCTCTCATGTGTCATCCTTGTTGTTGTTGTTGTTCTCTCTCCGGGACTCTTAGAGCTCGGCGCATGCACAAACGCACACAGACACACAGACGCATACACACACACACACACACACACACACACACACACACACACGCATGAGACGCACACACACACACACACACACGCATAAACACACGCATATAGACGTATACACACACACACGCGCGTACACACACACACACACGCACACACACACGCGTACGCACACATGCACACAGACACACAAGCACATACACACACACACCTACACACACACGTACACGCAAGCACACATGCACACAGACACACAGACGTATACCCACACACACATGCACGCACATACACACCCACACACAGACGCACACACACACACGCACACACACACACATGAGTGAGTGAGTGGTCATATAAGGTCGTTTGTACACCAGGTCATTGAGTGCACTGGACCTATATCCTTTTCATGTTGTCGGATCATGTTTAGACATGGTGGGGTATGACGTCACTTTCGATGTGAATTGAAGGAAAGGGGATGGTACTGACCTGTTTGTGGGCGTTCGTTTGAGTGTGCTAAAAATAGATCACCAG
The DNA here is from genome assembly GCA_036873755.1 of Hanleya hanleyi. Taxonomy (NCBI): domain Eukaryota; kingdom Metazoa; phylum Mollusca; class Polyplacophora; order Lepidopleurida; family Hanleyidae; genus Hanleya; species Hanleya hanleyi. Next base: position 21,457 of record JAVTVY010002585.1, read on the forward strand.
CTAGCGTGCTATAAAAGGGAAGCGGCCTGGTCGTTTCATCAGACACTCTGTCAACCACCAAGATGTTCACTTGTACTACGTGCTCGAAAGCATTCACTCGTCTGCACGACTTGCGCCGCCATGAGGCTACCAAGCACGAAGGAACCGTCCCGCATAGCTGTACGATATGTACACTGTCGTTTCAGCGCCCAGATCATTTACAGCGCCACACACGTGCACGCCATGAAGTACCTAAGCGTCCATGCGAAGAATGTGGTCGGATTTTCAAACTGACCAGTCAGTTGCTGCGACACCAACGCACACGACACCCTGTTCTGCAGTCACGTCTGCAGGTAGAAGAGTCCGTAGGCACCAGTATCGAGAAAGCGGGAACTCCCACCCATCGCACGAGGGTTGATGATGATGATGTCGCCCTAATTCAACAGTCAAATTCCGACGACAAGACATTGAGCCAGATTTTGTACGACGAGGAGAGCAAAGCACACTTCGTGGACGAACCCATACATGTTCCTAGCGATCTGTTACACGAACACCATCCAGTGAGTGACATCTATCGGCGCCATTGGCCCATGATCCGGCACTGTTTCTACCGTCATCGCCCCATTCAAGATATCTACAATTTCCGACTGACCAACCTCACCCGCCTACGCAGCTACGTGAAAGCCATCTTCAACGATCAAACTACGGCCTTCAAGTTGAATCTGGCGTTTGGTTATGTGCTGCAGCATAAGGACACAGACCAAGCAGCCCGATATTTTTACCCGAGCAGTAACATCCGGGTATTTGACCAACCGTTTACCATCATTAACCGGGCGTCGCTAGAGGCAATGCTGGAGAAACTGGACACCGTGGATCCATTGGAATGGGCCCAACAACAACGTCCCAACACACAATGGGTCGTAGAGAGGGTGACCAATGTCACGTTTTCCGTTGCCAAGCTGACCGACCACCCCCATCGGCTGAATGTGCCACCCTTGCACTGATAGATTCTCAGAATGCGCAAACAACTATCTGAGGATATGTAGCCTCAACGGTATCCTGGCCTGCCCGACGGTGATTAGAATAAACTGTTCAGAGCGAACATGGCCGAAGATGGAACTTTCTGAAATGGAGACTTCTGATTGGACAAGAATACATCTAACGGACAGGAACGAATATGAAACATGCAAATGGTGGCCTCTGATTGGACAAGAATCTTCTTGAATTGTAAATATACCCAACGCGGCTCCCCCAGCGTGGGTATGATGTAACATTGGGGAGAATAAACTATATGAAAAAAAACTTCTTGTTGTTGTTGTTCTCTCATGTGTCATCCTTGTTGTTGTTGCTGTTCTCTCTCCGGTCTATATCATAGTGTTATGTTAGAGTGTTAAAGCGTAACGACGGGCGTCGAGGGCGTCACTGCATTTCGATGAATTGGTGTCAATTCCATGGAATATCTAGAAAATCAGAACTTCTGAGCTATTTCACCAGGACGTTGAAGCGTTAAGCTTGGCGTTGGCGGGCGTTGCTTACAATATGACACCTCACACGACGCATTCGCACCGCGGATGGTCCATCTCTACACCAAATAACATCCGTCACTAAAAAATGCCCACTTTCGCTACTACTCGTACTGATGACGTCACCAATGACGTCACAGATGCTGTGGATATCCCTCAACTCGGAATGTACACCCTAAGCGCTACAACATGACACCTCCCACGACGCATTCGGACCAAGGATGGTTCCTCTCTACTCCGAATACCTTCCTTCACTGCCCCAAAATGTCCACTTTCGCTACTACTCCTACTGATGACGTCACTAATGACGTCACAGATGCTTCGGACATGCCTCAACTCGGAATGTACACATCGAGAGCTACAAAATGACAACTCACACGACGCATTCGGACTAAGGATAGTCCCTCTCTACACCAAACTCACCTCCACGCACGCACAAAATGTCCACTTACGCTACTACTCGTACTGATGACGTCACCAATGACGTCACAGATGCTGTGAACAGCCCCCAAATCGGGGTCTACACCCCGAGAGCTACAAAATGACACCTCCCAGGACGCATTCGGACCAAGGATGGTCCCTCTCTACACCAAAATATCTTCCTTTCACTGCCCCAAAATGCCCCCTTTCGCTACTACTCGTACTGATGACGTCACCGATGACGTCACAGATGCTGTGAACAGCCCTCAAATCGGGGTCTACACCCCGAGAGCTACAAGATGACACCTTCCAGGACGCATTCGAACCATGAATAGCCCATCTCGACCCCAAATATCTTCCTTCACTGCCCCAAAATGGCCACTTTACTTACTACAACCAACTGCGCATGCGCAGATTAACGCGACTTGCATTCAAAAACACACCATTCTGACTCTACCCCACACAAGCTTCACATTGATACCTCACACGACCCATTCGAACCGTGAATAGCCCATCTCTACCCCCAAACACACATCCACATACCCCCCAAAATGCCTGCTTTCTATACTACGGCCAGGCTGCGCATGCGCAGACTATTGAACACGGACGAACCATTAGTGTAGTCAAGTGCTCCTCCACGAGAGTTTCAAAATAAGACCTCATACGACCTCATCAGATCATTAGGGGCTCACCTAGACTCCAACATGCCCACCACGTATGGGTCTATTAGTCAGGCAGATTGGTGCAAAATATGAAACAATTGTTCATTTAATGATAAAAGCATGAAATTTCGCATACATTAAGAACATGCTCTAGGGAATATTTTTAGCTATAGGGCCATCGCAGATTTGCCCCATGACCCCAGTGGCAGCCATTTTTAAAAATGGCCGACAAAATGTATATTTTTCAATATATCTGCTTCTAGTCCACTTAGAATTCTGGTCTTGGTATCTAAAAGAATTGCAACAGAACCAATATAATTGCATATAATTATAATTTATACAAAATAAATTAAAGAAAAGCTAATTGTGACAGCCATTTTGAAATTAAGATGACCCGGATATTGAATATTTTCACTTTGAAATACCTCCGTGTCATGTTAGCTTAAACATGCTGATCTACACCATTTCTGACACTAGTTGTGGTCATGAGAAAATTGCTGTAAACCAGTAAATCAGAATGTTATTAAACATTGTTCAATGATTGTAGAATGATTGTAGAATGGGTATTCCTCAGTGTTACTTTAAAGGACTGATCGTTTGACACACTTTGAGTGTCCAGATATTGATGCCATATCCAAAGAGCATCGTACATCTCATTCGCGGTCACATAGGCCTCCACACAAACACAGAGCAGTACACTGTAGAACAGCCTTGACGCATTTACACTGCTTCTTGCAGCCTTTCTTGCATCCACATCTAAGCAGTTCACGACAGGCATGAGAGGCCTCTGGCAGTGTTGTCCACTTCACTTCCCAGCCTCCATCGGTCGTTTGCAGCCACCCCCATTCACCAGGAGATGGTAGCCTGGGAACAGCTACGAACATCTGTGCCCAGACATGGCCTGCCTGGTAGGCAGCTCTCTGTGTGTGTTCCACAAGTGCAGCTCGATATGGTGGAAGGCCATCCATTGGTCTGCCCTTCTGAGAGAAGAGCTGCTTCCGTGCCTCGTTCACCTTCTCCTCAGTGCTCGTACGGTCATAGACGAGAACTACAAAGCGTTCCAGTGCCTCAAGTTGATCATCAACAGAGTTGGGAGTTGAAGCTAAGGTGCAGAATGCTGGGGTGACCTCATTGAATGTCTTCCAAATTTCCCACACAGTCTTTTTTCCACGGCCGGCAAAGGCTGATACTGTGTCACATCCGCTGAATGCATGTAGGAAGGGCAAGGCAATGCACTTCTCTGGACCAAGGGCACCTGCCATCTCGTGGGCTGGGAGATATCTGAAGCTTTTGCCTGAGACAAATGCAACCCATATTTCATCAATGCTGAGCTGCTGAACTGTTGCTATAGCTAACACCAACACATCGGAGTCAACTGTGCGGATCATCACTTTGCTACAGCCTTGGTTGACAGCATCTGAGACATGCAAGAAAATCCTTGTATCAGCTTCCTCCTGAGTGCAGGGAGCAAGACCAGTGGTGTTCCTCGGCTGAGTGCAGAGCACGTCCTTGTGATGTGTGACGATGATCTGGCTATCTGTTTCAAGGTTTGCTGTGTTCAGGCTTAAGAAGGAAAACAACTCAGCTTTGTTGTCGTCATTTCTGAGAAATTCCTGCCAGTTTCTAGGGATAGCATTAGAAGATTCCACACGCCTGCGACTACCCTTGCCCCTCACACTCCGTGTGTATGCCTTCAAGCTGCTGGTCTTGCTCCCTGCACTCAGGAGGAAGCTGATACAAGGATTTTCCTGCATGTCTCAGATGCTGTCAACCAAGGCTGTAGCAAAGTGATGATCCGCACAGTTGACTCCGATGTGTTGGTGTTAGCTATAGCAACAGTTCAGCAGCTCAGCATTGATGAAATATGGGTTGCATTTGCCTCAGGCAAAAGCTTCAGATATCTCCCAGCCCACGAGATGGCAGGTGCCCTTGGTCCAGAGAAGTGCATTGCCTTGCCCTTCCTACATGCATTCAGCGGATGTGACACAGTGTCAGCCTTTGCCGGCCGTGGAAAAAAGACTGTGTGGGAAATTTGGAAGACATTCAATGAGGTCACCCCAGCATTCTGCACCTTAGCTTCAACTCCCAACTCTGTTGATGATCAACTTGAGGCACTGGAACGCTTTGTAGTTCTCGTCTATGACCGTACGAGCACTGAGGAGAAGGTGAACGAGGCACGGAAGCAGCTCTTCTCTCAGAAGGGCAGACCAATGGATGGCCTTCCACCAACTCGAGCTGCACTTGTGGAACACACAAAGAGAGCTGCCTACCAGGCAGGCCATGTCTGGGCACAGATGTTCGTAGCTGTTCCCAGGCTACCATCTCCTGGTGAATGGGGGTGGCTGCAAACGACCGATGGAGGCTGGGAAGTGAAGTGGACAACACTGCCAGAGGCCTCTCATGCCTGTCGTGAACTGCTTAGATGTGGATGCAAGAAAGGCTGCAAGAAGCAGTGTAAATGCGTCAAGGCTGTTCTACAGTGTACTGCTCTGTGTTTGTGTGGAGGCCTATGTGACCGCGAATGAGATGTACGATGCTCTTTGGATATGGCATCAATATCTGGACACTCAAAGTGTGTCAAACGATCAGTCCTTTAAAGTAACACTGAGGAATACCCATTCTACAATCATTCTACAATCATTGAACAATGTTTAATAACATTCTGATTTACTGGTTTACAGCAATTTTCTCATGACCACAACTAGTGTCAGAAATGGTGTAGATCAGCATGTTTAAGCTAACATGACACGGAGGTATTTCAAAGTGAAAATATTCAATATCCGGGTCATCTTAATTTCAAAATGGCTGTCACAATTAGCTTTTCTTTAATTTATTTTGTATAAATTATAATTATATGCAATTATATTGGTTCTGTTGCAATTCTTTTAGATATCAAGACCAGAATTCTAAGTGGACTAGAAGCAGATATATTGAAAAATATACATTTTGTCGGCCATTTTTAAAAATGGCTGCCACTGGGGTCATGGGGCAAATCTGCGATGGCCCTATAGCTAAAAATATTCCCTAGAGCATGTTCTTAATGTATGCGAAATTTCATGCTTTTATCATTAAATGAACAATTGTTTCATATTTTGCACCAATCTATCATTACATTTCCATTAGCCTTCAGTGTTATATATTTCTAATAAACTATTTACAGACGATACAAACCTCCGGGATAATCACCACTTTTTGTGTAAATGTATGTATATTTATCAGCAACTGGGGTGATAATTTGGGATTTTACTTTTACTTGGATGATGGTTAAAGCACTGTTCTGTGGTCCCTATTGACTAGAAGATTATACGATGATCCCCCCCCCCCGCACGTTTCGGCCACCAAAATTCACATTGTTGTTAAATTAGCATTTTTATTGTACATACAGGTTTCCAATTCAATCGTTGCCCCAAAAAATATTATTTTTAGACACCAAAATGAAGATTCTAAGTGGATTTGGGGCTGAGATAATGACAAATATACATATTCCGTCCGCCATTTTGGAAAATGGCTGCCACTGAGGTCAATGGGCAAATCTGCGATGGCCCTATAGCTATTTTTTTTCTTTAGGGTATATTCATATTATATACCAAATCTCATGCTTTTATCATCAAATGAACATTTTTTACACCAATCTGCCTCACTATATAGCCCATAGCCATGCAGTATAGGCCTATGGGCCTACCCAGGCCTCGGTGACTTTTTTCAAAAATTTCACCGATTCGCTCCGGGATACTTCCTATCGTGTTCTAAATGACGAGACGAGTAAAACGAGACCCCACAACCCTACCGCAAATGTATAGAAGTACGTTTCCCAGGGGGACAAACATCGGTCCTATACCCCAGTATGGGACTATATGGGGCTATATCGTACTTTTTCAAAAATTTCACCGATTCGCTCCGGGACACTTCCTATCATGTTCTTGACGAGACGAGTAAAACGAGACCCCACAACCCTACCGCAAATGTATAGAAGTACGTTTCCCAGGGGGACAAACATTGATCCTATACCCCAGTATGGGACTATATGGGGCTCGGTGACTTTTTTCAAAATTTCACCGATTCGTGCCGGGACACTTCCTATCATGTTCTAAATGACGAGACTAAGAAAACGCGACCCCACAACCCATACCGCAAATGTCGAGAAGTAGGTTTCCCAGGGGGACAAACATTGATCCTATACCTCCCATACCCCATATAGGCATTTTCCCGTAATTTAGGATAAAGTCCGTATTCCGTATTTTTTCAGGAAAAATTTTACATACACCCACCCTGGAACTAGGGGGAGATAACTCCATTGATAGGCAAGCCCCGTTAAGCCCGGCGACCTATATACCCCCCATACCCCATATAGGCATTTTCCCAGGTTTTTCGATTAAGTCCATGCTTGAAATATGCTTCACTTTGATACCTCACTCGACCCCATTGGACCATTAGTGGCTCCCCTAGATACCAAAACGTCTATTTTCATACCCTTGGGCACCGCGCATGCGCAGAATGCCGATATTTCAACCCCACACCCAGCCCATTAGATGCCCCTTCACGAATGCTTCACTTTGATACCTCATATGACCCCATCGGACCATTAGTGGCTCCCCTAGATGTCAAAACGTCTATTTGCATACACTTGGTCCACCGCGCATGCGCAGAATGCCGATAGTTCAACTCCACACCCAGCCCATCAGATGCCCCTTCACATAAGCTTCACTTTGATACCTCACTCGACCCCATTGGTCCATTAGTGGCTCCCCTACCTCCAACACGGCTATTTTCATGCCCTTTGGTCACCGCGCATGCGCAGAATGCCGCTATTTCAACCCCACACCCAGCCCATTAGATGCCCCTTCACGAATGCTTCACTTTGATACCTCATATGACCCCATCGGACCATTAGTGGCTCCCCTAGATGCCAAAACGTCTATTTGCATACACTTGGTCCACCGCGCATGCGCAGAATGCCGATAGTTCAACTCCACACCCAGCCCATCAGATGCCCCTTCACATAAGCTTCACTTTGATACCTCACTCGACCCCATTGGTCCATTAGTGGCTCCCCTAGCTCCAACACGGCTATTTCCATACCCTTGGTCCACACGAGTTGTCTCCCTTGCGTCAGTGTGTGCAGATGGCGCTATGGTTAGGATCGACGCCGTGATGTGGAAAGGGCGTTCCCACACCATCCTGGAGCCGCCATTTTCTTTGTTGATTTTCTGCGGAGATACACGGGACAATAAACACTCGACCCTAGGGTGGTACAGATGCTAGACTGATCCTATTAACATGGTACAACACCTATAGATTATGTTTATTACTAGGACGTCAGCGAAATACTAGTACCCATCCTCCGCATGGCAGAACTGTACAACCCAGAACAAATCTAGACATGCTTTGATCACGTGATCGTCATGGGAAACCCCCACTGGGGAATCCCTGGGAAACCCCTCCGCAATTTCCTCCGCAAAAATTTTACCCGGGGGGAACAAAAAAGTAGGTCAATGGGCTCTGTGCCGTCCTTTCTCTACTACTGAGGGGTGATCGAATTTTGAGCGACTTTCAAACTGAAAGTGAAAATTGGGAAAAATTTCGCTAATTGGCGTATTTTTGTCCTGAAAATGAAGGTTTATGGTATTGAACCATGCTAAAAATGTGTTAGTTATGTCTAAACATGACAAATAAATGTTAAATTTGAATCTAATGCTGTCTACTCTTGAATTATTCCATGAAAACTGAAATTTGCTATTTTGGCTGATTAGCGTGAAGGCGTAATCATGTATATATTTTCTTTACCGATGTAAAAACATGAAAAAAGTTTTTGAAGTGAAAAATATAAATTTCTGGGAATTTTGAAACCTAAATTTAGTCAAATGGTACTTTCGGTTGCATTGTGACGGAATATTTTCGGAGTATAAAATACTCGCTGCACGGTGTTGGCAAGCTCCTATCTTGATTGGCTATATGCCATCTCGTGTGTTTCCCGGTTTGAACAATTTACTCTATTCATTAGGTCAAGGTAAATGACGAAAGGCTCCAATTAGGCTCCTGTTTTCATAAATGCGAGTTGGTCGGTGTGAAGGCTAAGAATTTTCGGTTGCTTAGAGTGTCCGGCTTCGATCTTCTATCCCAGCTAGGACACTATTCTCTACATTGGACACAAGTGTCCGTCCTTGGTTGCAATAGAAAAGGATATGAAAAGGGACACTAATTACCAGGACATTCTTATCCATCACACCGGCATTCCAGGGGTCTGGGACGAGGACTGGTCAATGATAACTGATCATCGTACATAATATGTTCTGCCTCCTTGAATGTCACAGTTCAGCTGGAGAAGCGAATAGCGTCGAGGTCCAACTTAAGTCCTGATGGTAATGCAAATTCCACAGCAAACTCGATTAGTGGTTTATTACGCATATCAAGACCTTATATTATTAGGCTGTCAAAGAGTTTCTGAATCCATAAGGTAGATATTCGGCCCTCCCTATTGAGCTTGGCCCTAGGAAACTTTCGCAAATATCTTTGAATCAAAGTCTATCACAATTTGTGAAATTAAATCCATCGGATGATATATGATCACAGACGTCATACGTGTATACATATATATTTGTTATTTACTATATTTTTCGGTAGAATTTTGAACCAATATTTCTAATTTTCCATTGCTGTAATTTCATTCACAGAAATCTCAACACATTGGAAGATACTCTCATACAATTATCAGTAATAATAATGATGATGATCCATTTTTTTATGTTTTAGAATGCATCAACATTGAAAGAAGAGCTTGGTAACCATGGATACGACAACAGACTGCAGTCTATGCATCCCTTCTTCCTCGCCAGAGGTCCAAATTTCAAAGTGGGCTTCAGCACAGAACCTTTTGATACCGTGAATTTGTATCCGTTAATTTGCGAACTGCTTGAAATTGATCCAGCTCCAAATAACGGAAGTTTTTCCAATGTCAAACATATCATAACTGGATCGCGAACAGCTGGAGGTACCGTTACGCTAAAATCCTCAACTTCCGTCCTAGGCCTGCTCATTATCGTATGGACCATAACGACACATGCATGATTACCGTGATTCTCAACCCGAAAATGTTCTCATTACATCATTACGCCATAGTTTCAAAGAAATATTCCATAATAAGGGAGACCGACCGTTTTTGTTCTCATGAAAATTCTTCTTCCGTTTTAGTTGCTATTTATAGTATTATCCTGTTGAGCATTGTCGGTTCTGCAAACCGACGGTCGTGTTCGCCTTCAGAGCAGTCGGATCCAGGGAATAATTCACGAATGGGTACGGCAAGAAAGTTTGACCAAAACTGGCACATAAACTGCCCTGTTTTGTTTTAAATTGACCGCTAGACGGGAAGGACGAGACCGTTTTATTTTATATTGAAATCGTCCTCACAGATTCTTCTGGAAAGTAGACGCAATATTTTAATGGAGTTTCCAGGAAAGTTCAAACAATCTTGGAGCTGAATGCTCAGGCTCCAATTCTTGATTACATAACTGTTTTGTGCCTTGAGTCATGGAACAAACAATCTCTTTTGAGAAGATATACATTTAACAGGTTTAGAAATAAAAGATTACGAATATTGGTAACCGAAGCCATTGTTTATTTTCAGATGAAGTGATGAAGTGCACACATGAATTGTAACGACACATATAGGATTACCATGATTACATCTCATGGATCGTAATGACACGTGTTTGATCACCATGGCTACATCGCATGGATCGTAACGACACATGATTATCATGGTTACACCGCATTGATCGTAAGACACATGATTACCATGGTTACATCGCATGGCTCGTAAGAACACATACGATTGCCATGGTTATATCGCATGGATCGCAATAACACATGAATGATTACCATGGTTACATCGCATTGATCGTAAGACATGATTACCATGGTTACATCGCATGGATCGTAACGACACATGATTACCATGGTTACATCGCATTGATCGTAGGACACATGATTAGCATGGTTACATCGCATGGATCGCAATAACACATGAATGATTACCATGGTTACATCGCATTGATCGTAAGACACATGATTACCATGGTTACATCGCATGGATCGCAATAACACATGAATGATTACCATGGTTACATCGCATTGATCGTAAGACACATGATTACCATGGTTACATCGCATGGATCGCAATAACACATGAATGATTACCATGGTTACATCGCATGGATCGCAATAACACATGAATACCATGGTTACATCGCATGGATCGCAATAACACATGAATGATCACCATGGTTACATCGCATTGATCGTAAGACACATGATTACCATGGTTACATCGCATGGATCGCAATAACACATGAATGATTACCATGGTTACATCGCATTGATCGTAAGACACATGATTACCATGGTTACATCGCATGGATCGCAATAACACATCGATTGATGTATATACCATGAATGATTACATGGTTACGCATTGATCGTAAGACACATGATTACCATGGTTACATCGCATGGATCGCAATAACACATGAATGATTACCATGGTTACATCGCATGGATCGCAATAACACATGAATACCATGGTTACATCGCATGGATCGCAATAACACATGAATGATTACCATGGTTACATCGCATTGATCGTAAGACACATGATTACCATGGTTACATCGCATGGATCGCAATAACACATGAATGATTACCATGGTTACATCGCATTGATCGTAAGACACATGATTACCATGGTTACATCGCATGGATCGTAACGACACATGATTACCATGGTTACATCGCATTGATCGTAGGACACATGATTAGCATGGTTACATCGCATGGATCGCAATAACACATGAATGATTACCATGGTTACATCGCATTGATCGTAAGACACATGATTACCATGGTTACATCGCATGGATCGCAATAACACATGAATGATTACCATGGTTACATCGCATGGATCGCAATAACACATGAATACCATGGTTACATCGCATGGATCGCAATAACACATGAATGATTACCATGGTTACATCGCATTGATCGTAAGACACATGATTACCATGGTTACATCGCATGGATCGCAATAACACATGAATGATTACCATGGTTACATCGCATGGATCGCAATAACACATGAATGATTACCATGGTTACATCGCATAGATCGCATAACACATGAATGATCACCATGGTTACATCGCATTGATCGTAAGCCACATGATTACCATGGTTACGTCGCATGGCTCGTAAGAACACATACGTTTGCCATGGTTATATCGCATGGATCGCAAGAACACATGAATGATTACCATGGTTACATAGCATACATCCTAACGACACATGAAAGAATAGCATGGCTATATCGCATGGATCCTAACGACACATGTATGATACCATGATTACATCGCCGAGATCCTAACGACACATGTTTATCATGGTTACATTGCATGCATCCTAACAACACTTGCACGATTACATCGTATTGATCTTATCGATGCATGCATGATCACAACTGAGAATACAAAATCGGAAAGCAAATTGAAAATAGACAAAAATGGCATGAACAATTCATTTCTCACGTTGTTATATCACGGTGAGGCCGTTAAATCATTAAATTATGTTCTTTTGTTCCGATATCCAGTGAGCGAGAGGTTTCAGTTTTCAGTAGCTGGAATAATACATATATCCAGAAAACGGCAATACTCCAATCCCAAAATTTGGAATTAGATTGGAGAAATGCATAAGCAGGGGTCACAAAGTGTTCACATGAGTAGTATATAGAAGACCGATTCCTTAGGAAAAATGAGGCTCAAAAAGTGAGGCTGAGGATCACGTGTGGTGTCACGTGGCGATGACGTCATATCCGGGTCAAAGGTTACTTCCGGGACAAAGGTCACTTCCGGGTCAAATGTCACTTGCGGTCAGCGGCCCAACAAGAGTGATCTCCCCGTACA
>JAVTVY010002586.1:0-32832 GCA_036873755.1 Hanleya hanleyi
TAAAGTCCGTATTCCGTAATTTTTCAGGAAAATTTTTACATACACCCACCCTGGAACTAGGGAAAGATAACTCTGTTGATAGACAAGCCCCGTTAAGCCCGGCGACCTATATACCCCTCATACCCCATATAGGCATTTTCCCAGGTTTTTCGATAAAGTCCGTGTTCCGTATTTTTTTCAGGAAAAATTTTACATGCACCCACCCAGCCATCAAATACCCCTTCACCTAGGCTTCACGTTGATACCTCACTCGACCCCATTCGACCATTGGGGGCTCCCCTAGATGCCAAAACGTCTATTTACACCGCTACGCTTGGGCTGCGCATGCGCAGGGCCATGACCCTAATTCAACCCCACACCCAGTCCATCAGATGCCCCTTCATGAATGCTTCACTTTGATACCTCACTCGATCCCATTGGACCATTTGGGGCTCCCCTAGCTCCAAAAAGGCTATTTTCATGCCCTTGGGCCACCGCGCATGCGCAGAAGGCCGATATGTCAACCCCACACCCAGTCCATCAGATGCGCCTTCACGAATGCTTCACTTTGATACCTCACTCGACCCCATTGGACCATTAGGGGCTGCCCTAGCTCCAAAACGTCTATTTCCATACCCTTGGGTCACCGCGCATGCGCAGAATGCCGATATTTCAACCCACGCCCAGTCCATCAGATGCCCCTTCACGAATGCTTCACTTTGATACCTCCTACGACTCCATTGGCCCATTAGGGACTCCCCTAGCTCCAAAACCGCTATTTCCATACCTTTGGGCCACCGCGCATGCGCAGAATGCCGATATTTCAACCCCACACCCAGCCCATCAGATGCCCCTTCACGAATGCTTCACATCGATACCTCACTCGACCCCACTGGACCAGTAGTCAATCTCCTAGTTCCAAAAAGGCTATTTTCATACCCTTTGGCCTCCGCGCATGCGCAGAATGCCGGTAGTTCAACCCCGCGCCCAGCCCATCAGATGCCCCTTCACCTAACCTTCACTTTGATACCTCCGCTCGACCCCATCGGACCCTTAGGGGACTTCCTAGCTCCAACACGGCTATTTTCATACCCTTCGGCCACCGCGCATGCGCAGAGGCCGATGGTTTCAACCCCACACCCAGCCCATTAGATGCCCCTTTCACATAAGCTTCACTTTGATACCTCACTCGACCCCATCGGACCCTCAGGGACTTCCTATACCCTTCGGCCACCGCGCATGCGCAGAAGGCCGATAGTTCAACCCCACACCCAGCCCATTAGATGCCCCTTCACATAAGCTTCACTTTGATACCTCACTCGACCCAATCGGACCATTTTATCTAGGGACTACTTTTTCTTAGGGAAGCTTTTTCCCGAGACCGAATCACCGCCAAAACCACGGCCAAACCGCATCACCGCGCATGAATACATTTTTTTTTTTTTTTTTTTGCCGGAACTTTTTTTTTTTTGTCAACCGGTGAGTGGGTGGGTTCAAAATGGCGGCACCTTATTTTACACACACAACACCCTAAGCCGCCATTTTAAACCCACCCACTCACATCCCAGGTCAATCAGTGCAACCGAGTGAGTGGGTGGGTTCAAAATGGCGGACTTTCAACGGCGCAGAGAAAATAACCGGCCGCCATTTTGAACCCACCCACTCACATCAAACTCACGCATGCGCACCTCCCCAACCTCCCCCAATTGTGACGTCAAAACAGGTTCTGCGCATGCGCAGTGGGGCGCTACGACGACGTTTTACACATTGTATACTACTGTCCTAGTTGGATATTTCGTTTTGCATGTCTTCATCTCATAAGTGCACATTTGGCGTTAAAGGTGAAATGCAAAAATATTTAGATTCTCAGTTTTATATTTTACTTAGGTAGAATAATGATATCAGTCTATCTACTTCGCTTGGTTTAATTTGAAGTAGGTTGTCCGATAGATTTCAAAAAGCTGGTACCCAAAACTCAGTTGAATTCCGATTTGCAAACCATCATCGCTTATCTTTCCTTGATTGTGACGTCACGTCAGAACAGCCTCACGAAGACTTAACGTTATAAGTATCGACGTCGGGCCAGGTGGTCTGATGTGAAGTGACAAACCAGTGTCAAACAAGGGCAGATAAGCGAAGCAGAATTCAATTCTGAAATCGGCTGGTCTTGAGATACCAACTTTAGTGTACTTTTCCAAAGCTACTAGGAGACAAACCACATCAAATAAAACCAAAAGAAGTAAATGCTGATAGTTCCAAAATCAACTAACTCATGAAGAACACAAAAAGGTAATGAAAACTCGAGAGCTTGAAGTTCCCCGACGTTGAAACAATTGATTTGACTTGGAACCGTAACTTTCAGTACCCGGCATACAGAGCAATCCCAAGTGAGATCCAGTGGCAATGTACCCACAATTACCAAATTTGTCCCAATCCGGCCAGGATTTCAGAAGATATTGTACGAAAACATTGTATCTACATACCAAATTTGAAAAGAACCCGTTCAATTTTACAAAAGTTATTGTCGGGAAAGGAAACTTTAACTTTTGCCCCCAGATGGTGCCACCTATTAGCGGATTAGCTTGAAAAACATTCCCAAGCAAGATATTGAGGTGGATATACAAAATTTGAAAAGAATCCGCTCAGCTTTCCAGAAGTTATTGTCTGGAAACAAAGTCGGACCGATGCAAAATTTTAACTTGGCCCCATGTGGCGCCACCTATAGACGGACTGGCGTGAAAACGAGCCCAAGCGAGATCTTGAGGCGAGGTACCCATATACCAAATTTGAAAAGAATCCGTTCAGCTTTCCAGAAGTTATTGTCTGGAAATAAAGTCGGACAGATTCAAAATTTTAACCTGGCGCCACCTATAGACGGTCTGGCGTGAAAACGAACCCAAGCGAGATCTTGAGGCGAGGTACCCACATACCGGATTTGGAAAGAATCCGTTCAGTTTTTCAGAAGTTATTGTCCGAAAACGAAGTCGGACGGACAGACAGACGGACGCCGGTCTGCTCCGACGGACGGACGGACGGACCCCAATACTATAGTTCCCATTCAGCCCTTCGGGCGTCGGGGGACAAATATGAAAACCTTTGTTGGTTGGGAGGTCACAGATAGTGACATGGTCGAGCTGATCATATTGGCAAGATAGATTAAACACTGAAATATCTCCGATGACTTATCATGAATTCCAGCGTGACGGAATCATGGTTTGGAAGGTATACCATACTTCAAAAGCTTGTTACTGAGAATGTCTTCTCTATAAGCAGACTTTCTATATCTTATCGCTTAGTTACTGCTATAGCGTTTCAAATAAAGTATAATATCGTCTGAAATATGGCAGATCTTTCGTTATGTAATATCTGGAAATGTCCGTGACGAAATCACTGTGAAAATCCTCCATTTTGACTAGTGTTGATCGTCTAATTTTTTTTTTGCTGCTTTGTTTCGATCTGATTATTCATATATGCCATCTCTTACCAAGATACAAAGATACAGGATGATAAGACGATTTTCCTCGTGAGAAAAGAGTGATTGGGTCATCACAGGGGTTAAATCTATCCGTGACTGAATATCACAAAACAAATCGTGACGGAATCACGAGTGCGCATTTTCAATCTTCTCGGTAAAAGAGCTTCATTGAATACACAAAAAATATACATATAGGAGGAATTTATCACCTCCAGTTATAAAATTAATACTCTGAACTCTGCATTTTCTACAGATGGTTTATTTTTCCATTGAAATGAAACTTTTCTCTCTTGACAATTTCGAATTTCCCCGAGACCAGGTTTATAAATTACGAGAAAAATAATTCCAGCTTAAAACACATCTCTGCTTTTGGCGTGTTCCCGGAGATTACAGCAAGCGAATACAATGCTGATATTTGATCCACGACAAAATTTGGGGCTAATTATGTCTGAAACGGGGCGTTTTCTTGTGACGCGCTATTACGTGGAGATCATGTTATAAGCGTATATATAGGCTAATCAGTGGGGGAAAAAGTTAAATCGCTGGTAGTTTCATTTATTTTACGTCTTAATAGCAGATTAAAGAAAGCAATGCGAATCGTGTTATGAAATGACGTAGTGAACGCTGCATTTGCAAGAAATTTCAGGCTATGGTACGACCCAGCTTGAACATCCATGGATGATGGTGGTTCGGAACTGGCTTCGTCAATTTTTTTCAACGATGGGGTGACACTCGAGTGAATAAATATATAGCAGATGCGTAGTATCATATGATAATTATATGTGAGAAACAAAACATTAACACTTTGTTCGGAAGCGCCAGCATATGACAGTTTTGCATGTCATGGTGTTTGTACTGATGTATCCCTTGTAAAGCTTTCGCCTAAGAAAAACCAATGAATGCATAATATATTTTAACCATGATTGGAAGGTTGATCAACTTGTTTGAAGGCACCAAATGTTTTAAGATTTCGCGTGATCTTGGTTGTGATTATAAGCAATGATTTGGGAAGTTTTGTGGATCGGAACTGGCGACGTGACTGTATCTTGAATATTCATGACTTGATCGGCCTGGAGGAGCGCTTAACACAGATACCCCCCCCCCCACCCCAAGTACGCCTATACTATGGACCCACCTCGACCCCAAAACGTCCATTCCAATGCCCTTTTCCCACCATTCCCTGCCTGCGCATGCGCACCATTGCGCTACTTTTACGCCACACTAGTCCAGTTGGACGCTACCCCATGAGAGCTTTAGACTGATGCCGCAAAAACGTCCATTCCAGTGCCCTTTTCCCACAATGCCTGCCTGCGCATGCGCAGAATGTTGAAACGGACGACACACTAGTCCAGTCGGATGGTCCCCCATGAATGCTTCACTATGACACATCACACGCCAAATCGGACCACTACTGGTCCATCTCGAACCCAAAACGTCCATTCAAATACTTTTTTTCTACTGCGCATGTGCAGATTGACGCTATTCCCACCTCACACCCATCCAGCTGGACGCTCTCCCACGCGTGCTTCACTATGACACCTCACACGACCCAATCGGACCACTATGGGTTCACCGCGATCCCAAAACGCCCACTTCGATCTGCGTATTCACGGCGCATGCGTCATCAGAAGCTTTCAACAAAATTCAACGCATGGCTTGGAGACCCCTCCCATCGTGTTCTACAGCTCGAGATAAAGAAAACAAGTGCCACATCCCATACCGCAAATGTCCATGAGTGGGTTCCCCATTGGGACTAACATTGTCCACTGCGCCGGAATGGACCTAACATGTCCACCCCGGACTTGCGTGAAGTTTTCAGCGATAGTCAACCCATGGCCTCGAGACCCCTCTCATCGTGTTCTACATCGCGAAACAAAGAAAATAAGGTGTCAAACCCCATAGTAAAATCCAGAAGAAATGACCACCCCAATACCCCTATACGTACCCCAAACATGCATTCCCCGGAGATTAATATTGGAAGTCACTGGGGTCTTATGCAGGGGCAGATAACTATTGCTGGGCCGTCACGTGACCGAAATGACCTTTGATATTTGACCTTTGACCCGGAAGTGATGTCACCGGATGTGGCCTTTGACCGGATGTCACGTCATCGCCGCGTCACGTCGCCACCTTCACCCTCAATACTCGGGAATTTGCCATCTCCCTACCACTTGCAGTTAGTTGTAATAAAATTTCGATACAGCAGTTTTAAAATTACTATGTCACATAATGAAAAATTACTCCTTCAACGCTAGTGCATAAAGACCGTACTAATAAAAATAATAGTATTAATGGTATAAAAAATTTGTAAGGGCTCTTGTAAGTTCCGACATATGTCTGAAAATATACATGATATACTAGATAAAAGTCGCATCGTATAACAGAATTTACAAATAGTTGTTATTTCTCAGAATAATCCCGTAAATAGCAAACTAAGTCGGCTGGGCACGGTTGGGCACTGGCCATGCTGGCTGGGTAATAGTATAACCCCGAATTCTGTTCATTTCGTTCATCACGCCCGACATCAGTCAGCCGTGGTCGGATGTCCGTTATCGTATGATTCAAGAACTTGTATTCCAGAATTGCATTTTTCTACTTTTAAGCCACCGCTTGCATCTGACATACCAACAAATTTGTCTATTTCCATTTGGTTGGTTCGCGGTCTATTATAACTTCATAGCTCTCCAATTCCTGCTTCTCATTTTCTCGAGGTCTGTAGTAGGGGGTGTTTGGGGGCTTCTGGCCCAACGTTATATGTAATACGCCACAAAATAGTGTTTTTGTTACTTAAGATGTAATAATCCTTGTTTTTTTACATAATATTTTTTGTTACTTAATAAGTAATAATCCTTGTTTTCTTACTTATTATATAATACTCCTTAAAATAGAGCAACACCTCAGTTCTATTTTTAGATCATGACATCATTGGGAAAACCCCTGTTCTATTGTTATTGCCTGCTCCTTTGTTAGTTCTCGACAAGTACAGACGCGTCTATGTTGAACAATAGACAATGAACAAGAAGTGGTGAGTCATGCTCTAATATTTTTTGTTACTTAATAAGTAATAATCCTTGTTTTCTTACTTATTATATAATACTCCTTAAAATAGAGCAACACCTCGGTTCTATTTTTAGATCATGACATCATTGGGAAAACCCCTGTTCTATTGTTATTGCCTGCTCCTTTGTTAGTTCTCGACAAGTACAGACGCGTCTATGTTGAACAATAGACAATGAACAAGGAGTCAAATTAGAGTTAATAAAGGAGTTGACACTTGTCCACACCTATATAAAGGTTCACGTGTACATCCCTGTTCATTCACCATGGATCAATACGAGAGAACCCTTATCAAGCTGAAAGCGGCCTCTATCGCGGCGATGTTATTACTCCTCATCCCTCTCATCGTGCTGTCTGCCTTTCGTACGTCCTGTGTAAAGTGCACACCCTGTATAACATGTTCACCGTGTAATGGTCCCCCAGAAACCACAGTGTCTCCGCCCTGTTCCTATCCTGATACCTGCGTAATAACCACCATTTCGAACAGAACCCTATGCACACCTATGCAGCAACTAGCCATTGATAATCATATTCGAGCTACTGTTTGCTTATATGCCAAGACGCTGAGGGTGGATCTACGCTATTTCCTCAACGGTAAAGCTTCCATTAAAGGACTCGTCTTAACACATACTCAGTGGACCCTCGTCAAGGACAGTACCCCTAAAATCGACATCGCCATACAGAATGTTCTAGAAAGCCAGCATAATCTTGCATCGCTTGGTCCTTGATCCCTATAAAAGCACATCATTCATCTTTTAGCCCCAGTCGTCCAAATGGATCACTACATTATTGTTAGTAGCAACGATTCGTTGTCATACTTCCCAGACAATACACCCTATAAATTTCGCGTTGCCTTGAACACGCGTCTCTGTTTAAGTGATTCCTGGGTGGTTGGTTTAGCGGAATTATTTATCAACAAGCAACCCAAATTCAAATCCAAGTCGTTGTTACTCGTGACTTGTAATATTTGCGGTGAATCCTTTGTAGGCGAGACTAAACTACCTCTCCTACGCACTGTAGATGTGACGAG
This sequence comes from Hanleya hanleyi, assembly GCA_036873755.1. Classification (NCBI taxonomy): domain Eukaryota; kingdom Metazoa; phylum Mollusca; class Polyplacophora; order Lepidopleurida; family Hanleyidae; genus Hanleya; species Hanleya hanleyi. The sequence continues at coordinate 7,542 of JAVTVY010002586.1, forward strand.
TGTTTCCAAGAAAGCCATTACTAGGGTATATTCTACGCCACATTATCTCCCCATAGTTCAAAATAGTGTCGACGTTCTCGACATCTATATAAAGACCGAAGATAATCTACCAGCAACCCTTCTGAGTGGTACAATTACGATCACGCTCCACTTGAAAAAACTATGACGAATCGTCATTTGTATGTTCCCGACGTCAAAAAATGGATTCGTTTTTATCAGGAACAAGTTAACTCCTTGTCGTACCCCACATCACAAAGCGGTAGAGGTCTTAGCATCATTCCTATTGAAACTCAAGTGCCAAGAAACGTATAAATGTACCACCTATTACGCTAACAACCCCGTCACAACAAGCTGTTGAACAAGCCAAGTCTGAAATCCGTATAAATAAGAAGCGCACCTCATCTCCACCCATTATCTCCCAAGGACAGTCCAAACGTATAAAAAGAACATCACCTCCAAAGAAGCGAAAGATTCAATTTTTCTAGCTACACCATGGCGCTCCTTACTGACAAAGGCTTCCACGAAGGTCAACCCGAGACGTTATCTCTTTTTCAATTACCACATTCGCAAACAGCGGTGGAAAATCGTTACATCATTGACGTGAGATTTAGGGGCTTACAACCGTCGGCAGCACCGATCACTAAACGAGAGAGCTCCAGCTGACGTAAACGAGCATAATGAAGCCATACTCGGGAAAGAAATGTATGTGGACACTACACAACCTACACGGAAACAGCCCTTTAAATTGAAGGTTGGTGATTCTGTTCGTATTTCACACGTGAGATATGTATTCCGACGGGATTATCAAGCCAAGTGGACAGAGGAACTCTTCAAAATTTCAAAAAGGTTTCGTCGCCAAGGGCTACCCATATACAAACTCATAGATTTCATGGACGATGAAATACAGGGGACATTTTATCAACAAGAGCTTCAGTTGGTCAATAAAGATGTTGATGCATTATGGAGGATTGAAAAAGTACTCAAAACACGACGTCGTCGAGGCAGGGTGGAAAAACTGGTTAAATATGTCGGGTGGCCAATCAAATTCGCTAGCTGGGTGGCTCAAGAAGATATTGAATCAATCTAATCATAAAGCTCTAAGGGGTGTCAGCAAGTGTGTAGAAGTGTGGCGCTATGTACACGACTGTATATATATAAGGTCGTTTGTGAACCATTAGTTCGTATATCATGTCGAGTACGTGTACGTTCTGTCAGAAAACCTTCTCTCGTCGTCACAATATGCTCGGACATATGTGTCTGAGGCATAGTCAGGAGATATCGCAGAATCTCACTAGAGGTCCACCAAGTGGCGTAGGACATCCCTATACCATGATGGTCAGCGGCCCTACGGGTTGTGGCAAGACATCATGGGTGATGAAGTTCTTAGAAGAAGGGCCAATCAGCTATACCCGTTTAGTTTGGTGCTACAGCCAGTGGCAGTCCGCCTACGAAAACACCTCTTTGAAGAATGTAACATTCGTGCCTGGTATCCCCCAAGACATTGGAGAGGCTTATAACTTCGACCCTGATGAGATCAACGTGGTAGTGCTCGATGAGCTGATGGGTGTGGCTAAGGGAGACTCACGCATCTCCGATCTCTTCACGAAAGGATCCCATCATCGCAATCTGTCCGTCATCTATTTAACCCAAAATTTGTTTCCACAAGGGAAAGCCTCTCGCGACATTACTTTTAACTGTCAATACTTCGTACTCTTTAACAACCCTATTGACAGACAACAAATACAGCTCTTTGGACGACGTATCTATCCCAAACACGCAGAGTATTTCATGGAGAAATATGAAGATGCCATATCCACCCCTTACGGTTACCTCTTGATAGACCTAAAGCCAACTACACCCGAAAATCAACGACTGAGGAAGGTTGTCGCATCACAGGATGGAATGGGTCTTTTCACCAGACAAAGACCTCCGTGGTACACTAGGCAAAAAGTTAAAGGAAGTAAGCGCCTGAAGCGTAAAGATTGTGAAGAGCCCACCGGTAGTGTGAAACGAGAAACATGGAAAAGGCTGTTCGGTGTTCCTTCACGAGTGATGTTCAATGGTAAAATTATTGAAAAGGTCGCACAATATAGGAAGAAGGGATATACAGCAGACGAGGCCATAGACTTAGCTGTGGAGGCATATACACCTCAGATGACTAGAAAAATGTGTCAGACTTATGTTGACACGGTGATGGGTATGAAAACTTTGGAATCCGATAGTATTCATACTGAGTTAATGAAGACTTGCCTTGAACTGCAGAAATTACATAATATGGACTTTGCTGAGGCGATGACGCAGAGCATAAAACTGAGATGGTACCTATTCAAAGATTTATGTAAAACAAGAGAGGATGCTTAATGTTATTTATTCTAATACGTAACATGTAATACACAAGAATTAATGTTGTTGATTCCTATATAGTTACACATGGAAATATGTTTCAGGGTTGAGTGTAGCCATGTGCTATCGTATGTACACCATCGTTCAAAATATAGCGCTTGTCATCAAAGGGACATAGGCTTTGTTTGTGAACAGTCAGACTGTAGAGATGATGATCTATGCTTCTAATTTGATTCATGGTTGTACGAAAACTTTATCGATTGAATAAACATTCTTTATACATAGCATGTGGTAATTTTTTCTTGATGGCATACTTGGTAATACCTTTCGCCGTTTTCTTCTCTTCTCCGTTGTAAAGTAAACTATACATTTTCGGTCGAAGCCCGACAAACTCCTCGACGGGTAGACCTCCACATTCATCTTTCATCTTCCCCAACACTTTGGCATTGTCAGCGGTGTAAAGGGGGTGATCCCGCTGGTAGTTGCTCGTATCAAACATGGATATCCGTTGTGCCATGTCGTTGTAAATATTATGGGGTTGAATGTCATAGCAGAAACTATCCGTGTCGGAAAAGAGGAGTTTAGCTTTAGAACCATATTCTGGCTTGATATGATTGTAGTGAAAATCATACATGAGCAGTTTTGATAGATCTAGAATGGCAAAACCGACATATATGGGTCTGTTCAATTTTAGTTTGATGGTCTTCAAATGAACGGCTACCAAATCTTCGTTGAAAATCTTGAAACTGTGAAAGGTGGGCTTAGCGATCATTCTCTTCAGTCTCTGCTTGGAATGTACCAGTTCAATGTTGATCCTTTTTCGAACATTCTCCAACGTCACTGAAGATTGAAAGATCCATTAGTTATTCAGGGTAAACATAATTAGAGTTTTAAATTCATAAAAAATAGTAATGTACCCGCTTAGTAATTGGAAAAAATAGCTTACCTGTTGTTCATCAGCTTGAATAACTCGGTCTCGAACTGGTTTCTTGCCTCTTTACGTCTTTCAGTATTGAACTGAATGTAGGGTTGTAATCAGGCAGCTTGTGTGAATTCCACGACGCGGTGTATCTTTGTCAGCTGCATACCTTGACTGAGACAAAATTTCAAATCGCGGTAGTGGATGGTGTATTGAATTTTGTCGTGAAGGTTTGAGATGAGTTTCTCAATAGGTCGACCTTTCAGCTGTAACTCATCCTTCAGCTTAGGAGAATATGGCGAGAGCATCTCATCCGTCACTGACATGCGCTCTGGACAAAGCGGATAATCGCTATGTGTCTCGTGTAGGGCTGCTGGATATATCACGTCCACCTCCAAAATGTAGCCCTTTTCCGCATCATCAGCGATAGTTTGAACGTTGAAAGACTTCTTTTCTTGTTCATTCAACCATCTAAAGTCACGCAGTGGTAAGGACTGCGACATGGCCCATCCATAAAGATTGTTAGCGTCGAGGTAGAGGATGTAATTGTTGGGTAAGAGAGGGTTGTAGTCGGCGAGGTATGGGTTGTTCGCTTTGCTATACCTGTTGGAGATCATGGATATCCCTCCTCGAATACCCTTTTCTATCAGGAGGTACATGTCGATATCATCCAGGAGCTGTAGACGAACGCCGGTCATTTTCAACATGGCATCCCAAGAGAGTCCTGGAGAGGTGTAGTAATGGGCAGGATCCAGATGATAATAGTTCATACACATGTCCCTAAAGACATCGGCCAGCAACAGGACGTCCGATTTCAAATACAGGTCATGGTAGTCACCTAGTGTTTGAATATTAAACTGGGACCATACTGTGTGTGCATGTGCATAATCACTGTCAAAAAGAGGCTCTTCTTTAAGATCGTTGTAGAAGGCGTCTTGGGTGGGGAGTTGAGTGTCTGAAAACTTGCTATCATCTGTCAAATACCCATATGGGAAAACCCCTTTTCTCAGTAATAACTGCCTCTGTTTGGGATGGGAAAAATGGTGGATGAACTTGTCTTCACCATCCTTGGATAGATTTTCAACTAATGTTTCGAGGGAGGCGTTGAGAAATTGTAGAGAATCCAGAAATCTCAAATTGCCTAGAGAGAAAGAAATATACTTCTGAAAATTGTTTGGAATACAGGAGATATTTCGGGTCTTGTATTTCCCCAGGATGCTACAAATAAGATGGCCATCGTGTGCAAAATAACGGGAATGAAAAACTGGCGCTTCTCTTGTCGGGTAGATCTTCTGAAGCGGTACTGTAAATTACACTGATTGTGAGCAGGCCCTCGATATCTCCCAGACAAGTGGCAATGATCGCGCACTCGATCGGTGTGAAGTTCTTTCTCGCAAATATGGTAATGTGTAGCTTGTGTGAAGGAATGTTGTTCCTCTCGAGTGAGCTCCATGGGGATGACCGATTCCAAGATGTTGCATATGCGATCATCTTCTTCTATGAGACGATCCAAAAATGTTTCCACCACATTGGGACCACGGTAGACAACTGCAGGAGTAATGTATGCCGGTAAGCTGCTAACCACTGTATAACAAAATCCCGACGGTTCGTGTTGTTCGTATTTCGTGGTGAACCCGGACTGAGAGTGTATTTTCCGCGTGAAACACTCGAAATCAGCAAAGATGACAAAGGGTACGCGGAGTTGCTTCTTGATATTTTTGAATGATAACCATTGTTCTTCCGGTGTTTCTGGGAGTTTGATCCGTTGGGGTCCATGAGGAGAGCAGTGAGGGAGATGATCATCCAGCACGCGTTTTGAAGAAAATCCGTGCAGGCAATAGTTGCAATAGAATTGTTTACACTTATGTTTTGTACGATTACCCAACAGACGACTCATGTTCTTGATCAGGCAAAAGTGTCTTTTATCTTCCTTGGTGATGAGAAGCAGATTCACATGGGTGTCAAACCGATGTTGCGTGATATGTAAGGGAAAAACTTCTCTATCATAGCCGAATACATTGATGGAAATGGAGTTGTGGGATTCGAACTTGGCGACCTGGGATAGTGACATGGGGAAAGTAATAACCTCAACATTCAATTCGTCCATGTAAGCTGTATAATGCTCAGGGCGATTGGCGTTCTTTTCTGCTGGATGGAGGGCTGCCAAAATAGACCATAAAAAAACAGAGAGAATCCGTACTCTCCACGTTGACAAGAGCTTTCTTGTCAACTAGAGGCTTAGGTGTGGGAATATAGCTACTTCCAACAAAAGGTACGTACTGACCCAGATGGATGTCGAGATGTAGTATTTCATCTATGAGCCAAGCGCTCCCTTCATGATCATAGTCCTGAAAGCTATGGTGAATTTTCTGTAGGGCCTCGGCTAGTTGAGATTCCAGTTGCGATATGTTAGTAATGATAGCATTGGGACATCGTAAGGTGGGTTCGGAGTAGATAGCATCCCCGTCGCTGTTCGGTCGTACCATACAGATTTGTAAAGAAAGGTACCATTTGATGCCTCGATGTTTAGCAAGTTCAGCAGTGATGAGCTTACGAAGCTTTGGTTCTGTGTTCTTAAAAAACAGTAATACATCCACATTATCATCGTATGAAGGGGGAATGGAATGAGTGTGTACGGTACCTTCCAGCGCCGATGTGTCTGGCCTGGCTCCACCCACTTGTTTTCTATGGCAACTGTCACAGTGCTGCGAATGTGCGTTGAAATATTTCTGGGGTAGTGGTCGATGACAGGCAGTGCATTCTCTCCCTTGAGTCGAACATTCATGACAGAATGGTTTTCCGGTGAGGAGTGATTTGATGATTCCGCAAAAGTTACATTTAGACTGATGTGGTGGTAGCTCTGTTCTCATCCGCTTAACTCTGCTATGATGTGCGCCATAAACATGCCTTTTCCTTGTATGGGTTCGCTGATGAGTTAAAAGCTGATCCATGCGAGTGAAAGTTTTTTGACATCTGGAACAGTTGATTGGTTGACTGGTGTGACTGCGTTGATGGCGAAGCATATTTCCTCGATTCGTGAAGGTTTGAGAGCAAACTTCGCATTGAATCTGAGAAACGGTGGGCACGGAGCGACAGATGGTATCGGCGAGTAGTTGTATTCGACGTAAATTTATAGCAACGGCGTTATAGGCGCCCCGCTCTGTCGCCCAAGCGTTCAAGTCATTTACGTCCGTGAAGGAGTCGATTTTAGAGTAATCCATGTTGAATGAAGAATGACACGATGGGTAGTCGCTTTTATACCATACGGTGGTAGATGGCTAAAAATAAGCTGATCGTTGATTGGTGACTATTTTAGCAACACTAGAGCTATCCTCTGATTGGTGGATATTTTTAGACAATAGAAGAGCTGTCCTCTGATTGGTGGATATTTTTAGACAATAGAAGAGCTACGCTCTGATTGATGGCTAATCATTCACACACACACACACACACATTGATTCGATGTATCGTTTATACAATCACTGTCTCAATGACTCACTGATTCAATCATTCATTTAATCATTCACTGAATGCAATCAATGACTCATTCATTCAATCTTCCACAAAATCACTGATTCAAAGAATTAAATAATGATACACCCGTTTAGACAATCTCTGTCTCAATGACTCACTGATTCAATCATTCATTTAATCATTCACTGAATGCATTCAATGACTCATTCATTCAATCTTCCACAAAATCACTGATTCAAAGAATCATTCAATGAATTACACAATCATACATCCGCATAATGACAGATTCATTCATTCAATAATCCACATAATGAGGGAATCATTCACAAAATCACTGATTCAATCACAAAATCAATTACAAAATGACTGATGCAATCACAAAATCACTGATTCAAAGAATCATTCAATGATTTACACAATCATTCACCCGCTGGTCTGTGGAGTTAGTTTTATATATTATACGGCGTAAACACTTTCAGTCGTTGTCGGCAATAGAAAGTGTTAAGACTATTTTAAATGATTGAGCGTCAAATGTATTGTTATAAAATAATAGTCTATGTCATTATCTGTATGATATCCTTTCTATATCTATATTTTTGCACGAGTTTATTGTTTGTAATTTACCCACACCGTGTGGTTCAGACTCGACACAGCTAGGACATATGATCAAAATTAACGTTTACACACATATTTGCATATTATATATGCGTCTATAACTATGTTTCTGGAGCCCATGTTTATGTATACTATGATTGTCTTTTTGAATTTGGTACTAATACTGTTATATGGAATAGGTCTTTGGATTATGGACGCGGATATTCTCTAATGGACGACGGCTGAATTATGAATGACGGACCAGACGCTTGTAATTATTAGGATATTAAAAGTAGTGTATAATATATCACACGCTACCCAATTATCAAGAGTCAATAGAATCTATAGAAATTTAGTCGCTAACACATATTGCAATGTTCTAACCCCTATCCTATTTAATATATTTAATATATATAATGTATATGCAATACTATTTATGATTTCAGATTAGACAATTAGATATACTAGCAGCGTGTTGTCCAATATCAGTAAACTCAGCTATATTGTCACATAGATCTTCAATTTTTCTTGATATTCGCTTGCTGGTATATGTCAATCCAGTTTGGTATTTCTAATACTACATATGCGATATTAGAAATATCGCATGGCTGGCCCGTGACGACTGGTTAAGAACCAAATGACAAGTCAGTTACATGATTGACACTAGACGATGTATACCACGCCCCCTCATGGGCCATTTCTTCCTGGTTGGTATATCCGATACGTTGTCCCGTGTCATCATATAAACATATCCGTGAACTAAATGCCAATCATTGTCAAATTTGTGGTGATTGGCTCATTATGGGATCTCGTAGAATATCGGCAAACAGTTCACATGAATTTTCGTAGCGTCACCTCAAGATGATAAATAACTGATATATCATCTTGGTTTACCTAGATTGTGTGTTGTCATCTTAGAAAGAAATTATCAAGTTAAACTTCACTGCCGGGATTATTTGCTCGCTTCGATCCAACAATATTGGCTGAAAAATTCCGGGTTATACTCATTCCTATATATCTATATGGGAACACTAAGCTTGGTTAAAAATTCATTTCGACTCAAGAATTTTGGGTTGCACTGATCTGCCTAAATAACATCATTTTTTTTTTTTTTTTTTTTTTTCCCCTGCTTTTTGAATTTCTTCGCCCCAATGGTATTGGATACGTCACGCCTGTATCCAGATTTGGTGGTTCACAATAGCGACCAAGTTTCCGACAAAAGTTCAGGTCTAGAATGTATGATTATTTACTCCATTGTATTGTTCTTCACAAAAACTCTGCTGTTATGACAAAAGTGATGTGTCGCATCTCAACAAACACGTGATATTTGTTGTTTAAATATATGACGTGTGAAGTTGTGTTTTAAAAATGAAAGAAAACACATGTGTCAAACCACACAAGTAGTTATGAGTGTGCACAAATCTGTGCCCCCTTAGGCTACTGTCAGCGAAACGGTCTCTTATCGCTTTCACTTTGTAAACCTGATGTGCAGCCTGGTTACGTATATATGGGTTTTAGCTGATCAACACTGGTGCGCTTGGGCAATGTATTGTGTTCAACGTAAAGCAACATCCTGGATAGATTGACCAATCAGATCATTTGTTTACGGCGACCAAGGCGACCGTGACAAAAGATTCGAAAGCGTCCTATAGCTTGTGAGATATACCCGGTGGCAGATAAACACGCACATTTTTAACAACCATGAACATTAATAAATATAAAGGAAACATAGTTTAAAACAAAATTTATTTGAAGAAAAAATAAACCCGTTCATCTACCATCAAACATCCAACAAGCCAGGCAAATGTAGGGAACACTGAAACTTTAAAGGCGGTCCGCGATGTCAGTGTATCCGAGCTCACCTTCCCACTGAAGGACCTGAATTGGGTGAAATAACGCACGGATTTCTATAAAATTTCACTGATCTATCCATTAATATTTTATTGTTAAGCATGCTTGGATTAAATAGTTTACATTCGATATCAGCGAATAGTTTAGCACAGAAAGTAAAACCCTAACGTATTTTACCATCAGCGCCGTTTTTCTAGGTCACGTAACTGGATGGTGGGCGGATCACGGTCTGCTATATAAGATGGTCAAGGGTTCGCCTTTGGCTCACAAATAGAAGCCTTGACGTTGTGAAGATGTATCAAATAGGGCAGAGCGTGAGCACCATTTCACAAAAATAAAAATACTCTGTAAAACATATATGTGGGATAACTTGCTGAATCATTCATCCACACACGTTTATGGGATGAGCGCGTGCGACGAGAGCTGACCAATCACCGTTCGCTCGACACAAGCTGCAGGCATGATGCGCTCCAGCAACTGAACGTTTCTCTCAGAGTGTCGTTGATATTTTCACTAAAGTACTGATTTGAGTAATGATTTAAATTTTATGGGAAAAAGAATCCCACATTAACATGATCAATGGATGAAAATTTCCATTTTCGAGAAAGGAAAAAACATCAACAACCTCGCCTGGCGGCTTGGTTGGGACGTATTTTCTTTCTCTAAATTGGGAATTTTCATCCCATGACCAAGTTATATGGAATCGGCAATCCTCTTAATCACAGCTAAACAGAACAAACAGTTACAACACGAGCTCTTCGAAAGGGTTTAGCGTGTGCAGAATTTCGGTTTCATACAGCCTGTCCTCTGTTGACGGGATGATGTCACTAAGAAATTGACCCAGACGATGACGAAAGCGTTGACCAATCAAAAGACGGATACTATCGACTGCACGACGAGGAATTGAGTTGAATTGAATTTATTCTCTTTATCTTATACAATACATAGAGATACAGAATACATCACAAATCACATAATGTGTTACAATCAGAACAGTGAATGGGAGATAATCCCCATCACTCAACCAGAGTGCATCTTCGCATATCCAAGTCGAAAACTACACGTGTTGCCTTGGCTGAACATAACACATTTTTATATGATCAGAATACGGGTTTGATAGCGTCATAGCTCTATAAATATTCTTTGGTCCATATTAGGAGAGTGCAATGTATGACCTCTTTAAAATTCAAATTTGATTGGATATTAGAAAGAAATTAACATCAATACCACCCCCACTTGCTATATCTGGAAATCACATGCACGGGCAGACATCAAAGAAAATTCTCGCTGCACGGTGTTGGCAAGCTCCTATCTTGATTGGCTATATGACATCACGTGCTTTTCCCGGTTTGAACAATTTACTCTATTCATTAAGTCAAGGTAAATGACGGAACGTTAGTGTAGTATTTAGCTTGAAATGTGAAGATGACAGAGTGGTGATGAAACATCAAATATGACCAACCCCTAAAATATATATAGTTTATACATTGTAATACAAACAACAGTATATATTCAGCCTAGAAGAATAATTTTAATAAATCTTGCATTGCAAGATCATTTCGGAACTCATCAAATTGGGGAAACAAAGCCACACATTTGACAGCGCTTATTAATTGATTTATGCATATTCATTAGCTTGAAGCTGACCTCCGATTCTATTGGATAGTGTCATTGACTTGACTGACTCCATCTGTGGGGTTCCCGGGTGTAAAAAAGGAATAGGACCCTACCCGTGGGGTTCCCGGGTCTCAGGAATAGGACCCAACGTCGTAGTTTAACTGAAAGTTGAAAGCGTCGTTAAATCATATGCACTCACTCAATCAATCAACCCTGTTTGCGGAGCCTGACATAATTCGTATCATTAATATATTCCGTCGCTTGTTGACTTGGTGGGGACTGTGTATTCATTTAAAACGAGAATTGAGTCGAGTGATAACCTGTTATTATGTAGCATATACGTAACTCTGATCTTCCGGTTAAATCTGTGTTGCTCGCTGAATGGCAAAAACTTTTGTTCACTTGTAAGGAGTGCTCATTTGCACTACACATCCACTGCAGTTATTTCTTTGTACATATGGACTTCTGTCTGAAATAAAAGTTATAAATATTATTATTATTAATAGGTCAGGAGATCTATGGGTATAGAAAGAGCACTTAATGTTCCAGTATCTCTTTTGCAATAAGATTTTCGACACCTTATCAGTTTTTGCTCATTTAAATTGCAATAAATTAACCAACCAAAACGAATTAATATTTTCTGGAAGCTATTCAGTCAAGGAATCAGAATTTAGTGACAGTTGTGCCCATCTAAGTAACACAATCCAATTATTTAATCTTAAATGAACGGTTTGTAAAAATGTGATGGTCTTCAAATGTCCTCAGTCATTCATCAGACAAATTTGAACTCTCAGATTCCTATAATATACCGTTCAAACCAGTCTAAATCTTACATAATTTGCGATAGTATTTGTTGAAGAGATTGAAGAAAGTTAATTACTTATTAAGTAAACATGCGTGGATCACCTTCTCGTCGGCCCATGTTCATCCAGTCTTAATTATATTTATCCAGACGTCTTGGCTGACATCTCACAAGACGCCCAACAACTCATTTTCAAATAATATTCCGTATAAAGAAATACGTTTTCTTTCGATAAAACATAGAGTGATGTATAACATTTTGGAAAGAAAAAATTCCCAGGTTCGAAGTCTGTCAGGGATACCTTAGCCGTAAAAGATAACAAGTCGTGGCAGTTTTCATCGCTTTTATCCCGATGAACGTTTCAAAAAACGCGTCCAATTATGACCATGTTCAATATGCAGTGTGAATGCGCCTGTGAGCCATGTTTTCCGTACGTAACCATGCAGATCCTGACATCCTACTATACGGTATGAGGTACAAATGAGGTACAGAATGAATCTGATCTTTTAGCGATCAAACAGTATACTTTGGCTACAAAAGAGTTGTCCGTATCTCAAACGATGAATTTAGGTGAACCCGTTAACCTGTATTCAGTAGTGCCTCGTTATGGGTACCGGTACTGAATATTTCTGTGTTCAGTTTTACATGTAGATTTTTGACATTTAAGAAAACACTTTGACATTTGTTCATGTTGTTTGAGGATATAGCTATGGCACATATATTTGCCCTGCAGTAATAAAGCATTGAGGCATTCGAAATTTCGTGTGACCCGTCCCTAAACGACAGGGTCATTCATAATACATTCGGGACACCAATGAAAAATGGCAGGGAAGTGTGGGAAGAGCAAGTATATACCGTGACCAGTGATGCGATATTTCTCGCTTTTTCACCGCAGAACAAGAAACCAGTGTGCTGATTTAACGAATTGTGTCGTAATTATACGGCGCACGCCCCAAATGAATATATGCCTATCTTGCTAGTCATCGCCACTATAATACTACTATGTAATTTGATTCCAGTGCTCGGATTTGTCAAAGAATACTGTAACACACTCTGTTTTTTAAACACGTTTTTAATATGGCGGACGTTTGTCGCAGAGTATAGGGACTACTTTGATAGCATTGTGTTCCGAATGGTTTAAGGTAAAGTGAAAATATCGCTACGGGCAGCCAGATCCGAGAGATAAAATGAAAATAATAGTCGAGTTGAATCCTGGCCGGGCTGGGGTTATCTGTACGGTCGGTTCAATTGCCAGTTTCATTGAATGTTTTCCTTGGAAATGTAGGGATCGACGCTGCTAAAACCCTCGGGGTAGAGCCCGTCTTAACTGCGACCGAGATGAGTGACCCCGGCGTTGACCACCTGGGAATGATGGCATATATCAACAGTTTTCGTTACATCAAACCTCGGCGAAGTAAGGAGGAAAAATTACACGTCAGGTGTAACTTCACGTCTGTCAAGGTGGGAGAACAGGTAAGTGGGCATTTCTTCTTCATTTTTTACCTGTATCAATTGGACTGAATGAGCTAAATTGATATCGCGTGGGGGCATAACAAGTATCCTTCATATATAACATTGGTTATGTCTGTATACCAAGATATTATATCTTGAGTTTATTGAGATTGTCTTATAACGTATGGAATTGCAGGTGTTTTGAGATTATTGACTTGAAAAACAGATTAAGGAATTGATATATATAATTCTTCAAATGACAATATCGTAAAACTAGACAGATGCATATTTATGTGTTATGCGGTCAATTTTTCAACACTGATGTCTAAATATGCTCAAGGTTATTAAATAAACATTCTTTTTCTCTCGAATGCATTAAATAAATCATTTTACTTTTATTTCCTTAAATGTTCAAGTGACAATTCAGTAGTATTTATCAGTTTGACAACAAAACATCTCGCCGTTCGGTATTTCGAATGCCAAGTTAGCACAAGCTTGCGTTAGGCTAGGTTATATGCATGTGATGTTATATGCTCGCTGTTGTGTCACACTAAATCATCGATGCATGTGTCGCACCCCGGGGCTATTCTACATTGATCCAGCAAGGTTTTGTCACAGACTTGTACTTCCTCATATACGTGCGCTTTGCAATGTGTTCGCGTGCTATCTCACTAGAGCTATTGAGCAGGGTTAATTATTTTAATATGCAAGCAGCCATGAAGAATTCATCACGACTGTCCCTGTATATTTCTCTTTGATATAACAACACATGCGGCTTATAATATACGCTTACTAAATTGATACTTACATTCGTCGTATGGTCGTCAAGCAATGGAAACGCTGGGGAAATACATACTGGATAAGGTAAGGAATGGACGTGTAATATAAGAATACTGTTTTCGCCGAAAGCTTCATACCAGTGTTACATTAATCGAGCTGTTGCTTGTAAAAATGTTTACCGGTGTACGAAGCTCAGATGTACCCCTGGACGAAGTGTTACTCATCGCCTTGCCAACCACCTCTCTCGGATAATATTAATACCCCAGTCACCAGTCAGATTTTCGGAGAGGATTTCCGTGAGGGCGCACACCGCCGGAGGTGATATCATAACGTATTTAATGCGGTATATCTCGATGTTCCGATGACTTTTCGCTTATGTGTTATATCTAGGTTGAATATTGCGATACAAGAATTTTCTATATTTCGTTTTCCCAGCTAATATGAGTAAGGATACGAAAAGTAGTTCGACCATATGCAAAACTGAGGGAGTTATTCGGTGGATTTACCTGAACAGCGTGCGCGTGTGTATTTTTCTCTGCGGCATAGCCACATCAAGGACATCTTCCGCTTAGTGAGGGCAGGCTAAGTGGATTGAGCCCGGGAAACGTACCATGTACTGTGAGGAGCATGGATACCTGCAACCAAACAGGTGGAGACACATTATTCCGATCCGTCTGTTAGGCCCAGATTTCTCCAACCTTTAAACGGAGAATGACAGGAAGGATGATGGTGAAGAGCATTTCATTCCGGAAACAAAGAATCTCGAAAACATTCTGAGATCCGAAATACCCCTCATTTTCTCGAGACGATGTCACGACATCTGGCGGGTGTAATTCTGGAGTGTTTTGGCTACTGTCTTGCCTCGTCAAATCGTCGACTGTTGTGTCTTCTCGTTCTTTCTATGGTGTAGTATTTATCGGTTGGTCGAATCTAGTTTCCTCTCATGTCCATACTGGAGGCGGTAGTTTCCGGGAAGTTGATCGTCTTCATCGGAGACTACATAGATTGAAAGATCTTGAGAGAACAGACAATACTAGATTTAGTGAACCGAAAGTCTTATCTTACTTGGAAGAGACTAACATGCAGTCACGCTTTGCACCCCCACCTACGACAACCCTCTCGAAGAGTTACGTTCCCTCTCTGCAGGATACAATTGAAAAAATAGTTAAAGAAGTTGGAGAGAACTACCTCTCTAAAATGGAAGTACAAATAGACCGTTTTTGCTGGATAACTTTTGATTTATTCACTAAAACACTCCAAATTCTTCAGACGACTTATATATTGTTGCATGTCGTAAGAGTGATTTTCCAGTGAAAGTGTGCATAGTCTAAATTTTAATGGAGAACAAATCTTGTTGCCTTTTATTATGCAAATTGATAGACGACTATCTGTTGGGGTTTTTTTTAAATACCATCCGATGCTGATAAATATGTCCATGGTCGCATATGGCTCTTAGTTGGACATATTGGGCAAAAACGACCCTTTTTACCTCCATTTTAGAGAAGGCAGTTCTCCCTAACCTGTTAAATGCCCTGTCACCAGGAACTACATGTGTAGCTTCTCATAGATCTACTTTGCTCGACCAATCAAAATGCAAGATTCTAACATGGGCTATACTAATGTATAATATGTTATTCAACAGGCAGTTCTACAACTGGACGTAATGGATGATGAATGCAACAAAGAAAACATTCGTATCGATGTTAACGGACCCGAAGGGAAACTCGACAACAAAGTCACGTGGTACTCAAACAATGCTGACGTCACGATTGTTCCAATTGCCGTTGGCAAATACCAGGTAAATTCTCCCAACTCTTTGACATTTAAAGCTATCATATGTAGTTGATCTAATGCGATAACAAAGTAGCGCTAACGCTATTCCCACGTATATTGTGTAAAGCAAGGGTGAAGCTGAATTCGTTGGAGCTCAATAAATTAGATCTATTTCAACCATGGACTCTAGTCTATTACACTGATTCCAGGAGAAAGTGAAAAGTGAACTTATATATCAAATACGACATCAATATTCCTTTCACGATAGCTACAGCAAATTCTAGTGTTGTTTAAATCTCGTTTAAAAAATCGTTCTGTTTCCCCGACATCGTCTCCATTCATGTCCTTTTCCATGGGCTGGGGACAGTTGTGCCTTAACTCTCTCTGTACCGGCATTTTTAACAGTTCCAAGCTGGTATCAACACTGTCACGAACATGAATGGAACGAATCTATACTTATCATCGCCTACATAGTTTCGAAGATCATACTCCAAGCTTTCGAACAAGATATAATATGATGAAAATATTTATCTAAAAAGTCTTTAATTCTGTATGCCAACGACAGGAAATCATTGAACTATATTTCTATCGGTACAATTGTACCGATACGGTAGAGAGAGGGTTAAAGGAAAAGTTCGGGTTTGGTTGCTTTTGATACATACTAAAACAACTCAACAAATAGAACTCAAAAGATATTTTTTCTCATTTTTAAAAAATAATTCAAGGAGTACTAATGATTTTAAAACCGCGAGCTCGCAGTCCCCAGAGTACCGACATTGTACTGTCTCCAGAATGCGGATATAGTGCATCGCCATGTCTGCCGTACATGTGGGCCGTCTACATCGAGACCGTAATTGCCAGCAGGCAACCGGATTTCCTCTAAACTGCAGATACGGTCTCGAACAACCGATGGACCAAACTGAACATCAAAGACGATTACAAATTGTCGAATTGGCATTGCCAACTATATTTTCCGGGACAGTAACCTCGCGGAAAGGCTATTATAGCATGTGCTATACATATCTCGCCTAATAACATTCGCTATAGATTAAGTGAAAATATGATTATTTCAATCAACATCATACAACAGTGTTTTAGCAACCGTTTCGACACAGCTATACGACCAATCGCCTTCATTCCAAGCTTCTAAAATTTTGGGATAAAATTGCAGACGGATAGCAAAATACGATAGTGTACAAGATGTCTGGCGCTACGTTTCGTAACTTGGGTCCATTTCCGCTTGGACCCGAGCTAGCTGCCTTGTCAACATCGTGTATACGATCCTCATGGTGTTCATTGAACAGGCACAATCGAAGCGTGTCTCTCTTGCTGTATGAGTCCAGCAACTCGATTATGAACGCGGAACCTCTTTATGGAGGATGACTGTCCAATGAATGTCGAATCTAACTCTTGTATCAATATCTAGATGCCGGCATTCTAACGCATATTTTCATTTTTTGAAATAATTATAGAATGCGATACCCAAGGTTACAACGTTCGTTTTAACCTTCACTTTATTTTCATCTACTTCCATTTTGTAATATTACCCGAGATACTCAAACTTAACCTACCTGGCACGAAAACCACACACTCACAAGCTGGATTCGAGCAGTCCGTCAACTTGTTTACAGTCAGTGATCACAAAGATTATCAAGCGAACACTTCACGCATGGCTTAATCAGTCAATTCGACAAGTCATCACCCGAAACGTATCCTTCACAGGTCAGCAGTCACGTCTGTCAATTATCATGTGTTAGTATACACACCTTTGAATTTGCTTGAAAAAAACATATCCAAGCATTCGCTTGATTTAGTATCAAGTATTGCCTTTATTCTGAGTAAGAAATCATAAAGCACTTTTTTCTACGACCGTGTTGGGCTTGATCAATCGCAGTCTTATGAAAGTTAGACAGGCTCGCAGTGTTTTTCCATGTAGAATAAACAACTATGTTGAACTCGTATTTTTAAGGGAAACAAGGTATTGGGTGGGTTAAACTTCTGCAAGCGGACTGAAACTCCTAGCGGCATAACTTTCCTTTTACACAACACAGCCAGAAAAAAAGGTGATAACTATCAAACAAAAAGGGTGATGAGTTAGAGCCAACAGCCTTTTTTATGATCAGCATTAAAATGATGGCCATCACCTCTGAGGAGTGATGACCAATGATTGTAAATTTAGGTCATCACCTTTTAAGTATGACGAGACAAAATCATCACCCATAATAGGTGATGGTCGTCACATTCTAAAGGTGGTGGCTCTAACTTATCACCTTTTAAAGTTGATAGCCAGGTCTGATCAGCATTAAAGAGTGATGGGCCATCACCTTTTTTCTGGCAGTTCGCGGTCTGATGAATGAGAGCTGCAGACTCGCCTTAAGCTTCCAGATGGAGCTACCCGAAACCACCGCTCAAAATACATGCATTCAGACTTCAAGTCCGAGATTCGATAATCGACAGACCTTATTCGTATCACACTATTTCACCAACGAAAAAAAAATATATATATTGATATAATGATGCCAGCAAAATATCATGATGTTCCGGTCATCATTTCCGTGTCGCTGATGAGCATTCTCTTTTCCAATTCGTTTTCTAGAGGACATTCGTGCCTCCCGGTCAGGTCATGATTGTAACTGTTCATTTACACACCATGGAGATGCCATGTGACACGCATAGTGTGCAAACGGCGGGTTAAGCGGAATAAGACACAAACTACCAAGTGTATACCTCCAGACAGAGATGCATCAATGTGCGAGGCTCGACTTGTGTAGACTTATTGAATCAGTTTCTGCAAAACTGTGATGGATATCGTCAGTTTTCACTTTTACATGATGCACGAACTTCTGTAACATGACACCCTTTTTTCTAGAAAGGCTTGCTGATTTGATATTCTTTCTGACCAAAGTTCACTGGATGAATGATTAATAAAATTCGTCACCCACTTCTCAAAATCTCGCCATGCATGTCTTGTTTCGCATCGTCTTGCCTTGCATATATTGTCGTAAAGTAACATAGAATAGAACTGACTAATATCCATTTTACCCTCTAGCAACCCCCTCCCCCAACACCATCCATACACCTCACTCTCTAAATATCACTTACGATGCTTCGCCCATTTCATACGTATTATATGTGGTGGCGTCCGTCTCTCCGTCGGAGCGTTCGTGTCCGAGTTATATCTCTGACAGTTCGCTATCTACTGTCGCTTTTTTGCCAATGGGTACATTAGGGGGACAAGATGTGTCGCGTTCCAAAAGTCAGACCAAGTTCACTCTGTTCCTCAAAATCAGAAAATCATTGCCAATTGCAACTTTATAAGTAAAACCGTTTATTTCTGGAAAAAATATTCATCATGGGCATGGTTATTTTGAACTAGGTGAAGAAAAAAGAAGTGCCTTGGTTTAAATGTTGTCCTTATTGCTGAAATAGTGATGGTCAAAGTGTGAACATCCCATCTTATCCAATTTTGTTCGATTGAAAACAATAAAATTTCACGGAAAAAAAGACTGAGACAGGGATATTTTCACATTTGGAGGTTCATTTTATGAAAAGACAAACATTAAACTAGAATAATTTCATACCTATCAATCCTAAAACAATATTTCCGCATATTTCAAACCCCAGATAATACATGAGTAGTGTGACTAACGTCACGGGACCTACGAAGTAGGGTGAGGAAGATGACTTGGGGGTCCAAGAGTAATGTTATAGGTCACCTTAGTAGGTCAAATTTTCATCAAAAGTAGGTCAGCTTAAAACTTGCTGGTAACAGTTCCCTAATGCACGTTCATGCCAAAAATCAAGGTTCTAATGTCAACGATTCTCCTTATTTTTCCGACGAAACGATTCGGATGGACTCGCTGACTACCGGACAATTTGCAAATGGTAAACTACTTCGTAGAAATATGTAGGTTGACTATGTTCATAGTTAAGACGACAAATACCAGTGGGTGTGTGAAAATTCGCACAAGCCCTAATGTATCCTCCGACAAAACTGGAGAAATAAGGAATGGAATTAAAGTGGAATCCTCGGTGACATCCTAAAAATAATTGGATATAAATGCTACATACTTTCTGAATGGCATTGGTATATATATTAAAGTGGTGAACAGATTATGGCCTAATAAAGTGTTTGAGACAAGTGTAAATTGTCAGCTTTCGGAGTTTCCACTTAAATCAGTCGAAAATTTGTCCAAACATAATGAGAATTTGAAGGCTACAATTGCTTCCAAGCAACCATGTATTCACACAGAATAATCTCACCTGGAGAAATAATCTATATGATACTAAAGAAATGTGCAACCCCATATGGGTTAGAAATCTTAAAGTGAGGACGATATGTCGTATAACAAAACTGTCAACAGTCAAGGTCACTGTGGCCCCAAAATCTGGAAATCGTTCGAGTCGCAATTTTTGTGAGTGAATAGATGTGTAACTGTTGGGTACCAAAATAGAAGCCAAAAGTTCAAATGTCAAGGTCACTGAGGTTCTGAATATCATTAAAAATCTTTGTTTGTTCTATTCATTTGCCTACACTTGCCATCAAACATCCCAGTCCTCGTATCAAAGCTTGAACAACCACCGCTACCATATAATCTCGTCAGCCAATCTGATTAAAACTCAGACTTAATAACCGCTCCTCTATCGGACATGTCGCTAATTAAGATCTGGGACAGTCTGCATCTTAAATCTGTCGCGCATGTCAGACTGGCGACCAATCACAGTCCAACTTCAGCAGGCGAATAGCGGCGACGTTCAAGGGCGAGATCGAAAATTATGGTGTGCCATAAATTTGACGTGCCCGCATTAAAGCAGGAGCAACTGCAGATGCTTTTGTGCATGCCACGTAAAAGTCATTGTATAGCCGTTCTTCCTACCGGCTACGGGAAATCTTTGCCTTATCGTACCAGATGTTGCCGAGTGTACAGACGAGGCGCAGAAAAATTCAACCCAAGCGGCTGACGAAGTTCTTGCTCTCCAATCACCGAAGATTTTTATTTGCTCCCCGTTGCTCTCTTCAATGGCAGATCAGATGAAAAGATTAAGGGATATTTTTTGCGCTGCTGGATTATAGGTACGGTTATTTTGTTTCATAAAATCAGTTCGTAACTGCATCGCAACAACAACGGTAATATAGGAGTATACGCCGACACGCTACACTACGAGGCGTCGCATTGGGCGACTATTTGACCCGGGGAACAAACGTTCGGAGATCGTCTGACGGATTTGTTATAGGCTCTGTCACAGATCTTAATTAGCGACATGTCCGATAGAGGAGCGGTTATTAAACCTGAGTTATAATCAGATCGTCTCGTCAGCATTCCTAGTTCTCTTGATTAGCGGTCTTTATATATGATGATGGACAGTTTCACTGTCTGTATTGTAACACTGAATGATGGACACGATTTCTGTAATATTTCAAGATTCGTGCATTCTACGATGATGTCGAGGTCAAAGGCGGTGCCGTGGAGTTTAATGTCACGCCGGACGTATCGAAAGTGAAAGTCACAACAAACCTCGGAAGTGACGTCATGGTGGGCGTGGCACAAGAATTGACGGTAAGAATTGATCACTGCAATTTCTGTCACGATATTTTGGAAGTGTAATCGGAGAGATTCCAATCTGAGTGAAACAAGATCTAAAAATGTCTCCACATCTGACATGACTTTTTATACCCCCCGACACGTAGTGTAGGGGGCGTATACTGGTTTCAGCTTGTCCGGCCGTCCGTCCGTCCGTCGAACCGTCCGTCCGTCCGTCCGTCTGTCCGTCCGTCCGTCCGTAACATTTCGTTTCCGGAGCATAACTTGACAACCGCCAGTTGGATTCCTCTCAAATTTGGTATGCAGCTACCATACCATGAGACCTTGCTTGGGATTGCGTTTGGCGCATGTGCGTCTACAGGTGGCGCCACCTAGGGTCATTCCGTAACATTTCGTTTCCGGAGCATAACTTGACAACCGCTATAACTTGACAACCGCTGCTTGGATTCCTCTCAAATTTGGTATGTAGCTACCTTACCATGAGACCTCGCTTGGGATTGCGTTTGGCGCATGTGCGTCTACAGGTGGCCCCACCTATGGTCAAAAGTTTCTCATGTCAGTCCGTAACATTTCGTTTCCGGAGCATAACTTGACAACCGCTACTTGGATTCCTTTCAAATTTGGTATGAAGCTGCCATACCATGAGACCTCGCTTGGGATTGCGTTTGGCGCATGTGCGTCTACAGGTGGCGCCACCTAGGGTCAAAAGTTTCTCAAGTCAGTTCGTAACATTTCGTTTCCGGAGCATAACTTGACAACCGCCAGTTGGATTCCTCTCAGATTTGGTATGCAGCTACCATACCATGAGACCTTGCTTGGGATTGCATTTGGCGCATGTGCGTCTACAGGTGGCGCCACCTAGGGTCATTCCGTAACATTTCGTTTCCGGAGCATAACTTGACAACCGCTACTTGGATTCCTCTCAAATTTGGTATGTAGCTACCTTACCATGAGACCTCGCTTGGGATTGCGTTTGGCGCATGTGCGTGTACAGGTGGCGCCACCTATGGTCAAAAGTTTCTCATGTCAGTTCGTAACATTTCGTTTTCGGAGCATAACTTGACAACCGCCAGTTGGATTCCTCTCAGATTTGGTATGCAGCTACCATACCATGAGACCTTGCTTGGGAGTGCGTTTGGCGCATGTGCGTCTACAGGTGGCGCCACCTAGCGTAATTCCGTAACATTTCGTTTCCGGAGCATAACTTGACAACCGCTACTTGGATTCCTCTCAAATTTGGTATGTAGCTACCTTACCATGAGACCTCGCTTGGGGTTGCGTTTGGCGCATGTGCGTCTACAGGTGGCGCCACCTATGGTCAAAAGTTTCTCATGTCAGTTCGTAACATTTCGTTTCCAGAGCATAACTTGACAACCGCTACTTGGATTCCTTTCAAATTTGGTATGCAGCTGCCATACCATGAGACCTCGCTTGGGATTGTGTTTGGCGCATGTGCGTCTACAGGTGGTGCCACCTAGGGTCAAAAGTTTCTCAAGTCAGTTCGTAACATTTCGTTTCCGGAGCATAACTTGACAACCGCTACTTGGATTCCTCTCAAATTTGGTATGTAGCTACCTTACCATGAGACCTCGCTTGGGATTGCGTTTGGCGCATGTGCATCTACAGGTGGCGCCACCTATGGTCAAAACTTTTTCTTGTCGGTCCGTAACATTTCGTTTCCGGAGCATAACTTGACAACAGCTAATTGGATTCCTCTCAGATTTGGTATGTAGCTACCTTACCATGAGACCTTGCTTGGGATTGCGTTTGGCGCATGTGCGTCTACAGGTGGCGCTACCTATGGGCAGAATTTTCTCAGTTGGTCCGTAATATTCCATTTCTGGAGCATAACTTGACAACGGCTGATTAGATTCTTCTCAAATTTTGTATGTAGCTGCCATACCATGAGACCTAGCTCAGGATGTTGCATATGCGTCTACAGGTAGTAAGTTTAATATTTCACTTCCCATTTACTTCCTTTTCCTCTTCAATATGGTGACTTCCTTTTCCTCTTCAATATGGTTATCCAGATGACAGTAATTCGCCTATCTGTTGCAACAGCCCATTTCAAGTCTACACGGTTCTAGTGGTAACAACAGTTAGGTAAAACACAATATGCCTGCATAACCCCATTCTCAACAATCATTATTAACATCAATTTTCTGAACAATCCATTAAACTCATCTGAGTATCGTCACAACACATGCATAGACAATCCGTTAACCGCACTCCAACCGAGCGAGGTCTCATTGTCAACTACTTACATACTGTGCCACCACTCATAACATGTATACTTATATTCCTCTACAAATACTCGTCAATTCCTATCAAATGTGCATCCGGGGTGTATCTTGTAAGCATGCTTACTGATGATTTCCACTGCCACAATCCCATTCAGCTTACTCGTGAAGCGTTAACCACCCCCATGTATCTATGCCCTTACGGGGGGTATCTTGTAAGCAGCCTTACTGATCATTTTGATCAAATGTGTGCATCCCTCAGACTATGCTCTAGTTTAGATCTGGTTTTAGTCAGGGAGTGATCCATACATAAATTTGTTACCATCGCTCATTCTTCGTTTCTTTAGCTTTGCAAAATGTGTCCTCCTTCCTGGAATGAAATCACTTCCGATGGAATCTGAGGTAGTAAGTCGTCTCCCCTGGGCAGATTGTGTGTACGGATGACAGATAATAAGCGGTCTAACAGGCGAACTGATTGGCGAAATTCGAGTCATTATGCCCTTCATTAGGAGCGCTCTGATCTAGAGCCACGATAGCAAAAAGGGGCACGGATATTGTACTCATTAGGGGTGACGTTGCCAGGCTAGTGTGCAAGCGCTCTTTCATAGTCGAAAACTTCACAATCGGCAAGCAACCGATCACAGGCCCAGTATGGGCCAGAGGAAAAGGCTCAGGTGGTAAGATGGCAGAGATCGAGGGACCATAGCTTCATCGCACAATGGCATGATGCCATTGGCCTATCTCTGGGCCATTATAACATGACATCACTGTGAACGTTTGTGAAATATCAGTTTTGGTCTAATTTTTTCGTCAAAACCGAAAAGATGCAATTTAAGTTAGTTCATCGATTGGGTATCACACCATAATTGTAAGGATACTGTAGTATCTTCATTGTGTAACTTGAAATTATAGTGGAATTCATAACAGTTTCACAGACTGACGCAACGGTTGATTTAGTCCCCGGGAATGTTGGGCCGCTTACTGTATCTTAGCCCATCGAAGACTTTCATTTTTAATACGTGCCAAATATCAACGAATGACTCAAACTTCCTGAACATATCCTCAAGGATCAATGTATTCAAAAGTGGTAAACTCTTCGTCAAAAGGTGTCATTTACAGAATATTCAAAACGGACTTCCATTTCGAAAAATAACTGACGATTTTGAACGAAAAGAGCAGAATTGTTATCAGTAAATTTCGATCATGTATCAATACATCGTCAATTGAAAGAGGAAGGTGAAATTTGTAAAGCGAAAAACGAAAGATGTACAGCTTGTCATACACGCAACATTGGAGATGAATTTTAATCTCATTAACTTGCTCGCAGTTAATGCCCACTTGTCGTAAGCCTCCATTTTCACGTCTTTCATCGGCAAGCGTAGACGACTATTTTATAACGTAATCAACTCGGACGACCATTAAAAATTCAAATAAATTTTTTACAACCGAAATTCAAAATCCAAGATGCCCGCTATGATGACGTCACAGTGACGTCATCTTGTAGGACGCTATTTTTCGCCTGTTTTTAAACCGATTATACGAATTTTTTATTTTTCTATATTTTCTCTCAAAACTTAATTAATATGGTAGATGACAGTTAGTTTTGGGAAATATGTTTTTTTTATGCCATTTTAGACAAGAAAAATGCGAAAAATTGACAGAAAAGACCGAAAACTTAACTTTTTGAGGACACGTCGTGGCCGCCATTTTGAATTTGTCCATGGTCCTTTGCACCTAGGATTATGCAAATAGTCTCAAAATGACGCCAATAACATTCGAGGAAAAGTAAAAAAGTTTCAGTTTTCTCGTTCTCTTCGTAGCGGAGCTGCGGTGAAAAGTTCGGTAGGGGTCATCCACCCACCCCCGGCCAGATAGGGTTAATACGCAGGCGTGCAATATAAGG
>JAVTVY010002587.1:0-32734 GCA_036873755.1 Hanleya hanleyi
AGCCGACCTGACCGAGGTGGCAGGCCGAGGTCAGGTCTGCTCTGCTCGACCAAGTCTGGCCAAGGGTGCAGGTTTCATGGTATTGATTCCATCATGAGTTACTAAGTGTTTCATTATACCAAATTTTTTCATTTGAGGGCATCCATCAATCTCCCCACCCATCGCTGTTCTAATTTTGACCTCGAATCACAGAGTAATTGGGAGTTTTATCCCTACCATGAAGCCACGACCATCGGCTGAGTTTGCTACCACTCAGACGGCACATGTAAACACTGATCACGTGATATCAATATTGACTCCTGACCTCACGCGCTTCGCCTGACAGATACGTCACGCGCATCAGCTGGGTCAGTGATCAGCTGAAAATTATTGACTCATCACTGGCTAAAGTTTGACAAATGAAATAACAGAATCCCCTCATGAATATTCAAGAGGTATAATAAAACCTTACAATCGATTTAAATGTTGAAAGAAAAGTTAACATGCCTAATGCCAAAATGTTAGTATTTGGAGTAAAACTATATTATGTATACACATTGCTGAATGTGTGCTTACATGGGGTTGTCCAGTTAACACGAAGAGAGGCATGGTCCAAAGTCTGAACGAACACATCAGGAGCTCGCTGCGGAACACCACCGAATGTGGACACTTCCTTCGATGGTCCACTCAGCATTTGTCCGAATCCATTAAAAACGGTCACCCGATACTGGTACGTCGTGAAGATGGAGAGACCCCTATCCTCATGATATGTCAGATTCCCAGAGTACAAAGTCGCCCACAATCCAAAATCTATGGCTCCAGCTGGAAATGTAAGAGATGATATTTATTAATTCTCTGACATCCTGAAAGGAAATGTACAAGGACAGAAACACATTCTACAATTCTCACCAGTTAAAAACTATTAACCCTCAACTGATAGAAAAACTTCAATGATTTCCTGTCATTGGCATATGAAAATAAATAATTTCTAGGCAAATATTTCATCATATTGCATCTGGTTTGAAAACTCAGAGTATCATCTTTGAAGCTATATAGATGATGATAAGTAAAACTTCGCGTCCTGCAGTCTCAAGTCAGAGCTGATACCAGTTTGTAACCGTCAAAACTACCATTACAGATGGTGTTAAAGGTGGTCTTTTTCCCCCCACAAGAGACTTTCCATTATCAGCCCTCTGTCTCATCAGAACACAACAACATTGTCAATGGCTACGAAGTAAACCATCAACCTTTCTATAAAACCAATCTTTATACACAATATGAAATGTACAGCAGTACAGGTATTTCAATAATTGGGGTCCTAATATGTTAGGACTCATTTGTAAACTCACAGACACATCTGAGCCTGTCCAGCTCAGTAGGCCCTGTCACATGTATTATTACGAACGTGAAACCTGTAGTATGAATATTAATATCTGGTCACGTGTCGGTGGAATCGATGGCAGCATGCAGGAATGCATACTAAATCATATTGATACCGTCTGTCTCCACAACAAGTGCTATTTGTGCTCACACTAATACTTGCGACTGTGAACTATATTCTTGCACAACAACTCAAACATTTCAGCTACAAGGTCACCCATGTGGCAGTTCCAGTAACTTTGTTGTGGAATACCTTGTCAACTGAAATACTCCTATTTTTATTTCCTCTTTGGGGCACCTCAACTAGATATTGTCATATCTAGTCTCATTTTTTGGGCATAACTATATGTCCCCAAAGATGTTTCATAAGGCTATCGAGTGCATAGTAATATCATATAGGGAGCAAGCTCGTTAAGTAATTGGTATGTAATGCTTATGTTGGTTCACACACTTTCATATCTCTGTATAAAGTATGTTAACTCAGTATATGATCTACCATTCGCAGGGATATCCATTCACGCAGCAACTATCTGCATTCACACGGTCAGCCATTCGCAATGAGCAATTCATTTCACTTGGCCAGTCATTCACGGTGAGCAATTCACAGGTATAAGCCATTCGGGCGAAAGCCATTCGGGCACACCCATTCACATGCCATTCAGGCGAAAGCCACTCGGGCACACTCATTCACATGCTATTCGGGCGAAAGCCATTCGAGCACACCCATTCACATGCCATATGGGCGAAAGCCATTCGAGCACACCCATTCACATGCCATTCGGGCGAAAGCCATTCGGGCACACCCATTCACTTGGTGAGCATTCACGGGCGAAAGCCAATCGGGCACACCCATTCACATGGTGAGCCATTCACTGGCGTAAGCCAATCGGGCGTAAGCCAACATGGCTTACGCCAATCGGGCGTAAGCCAACATGGTTTATGCCAATCGGGCGAAAGCCACTCGGGCACATCCATTCACATGGTGAGCCACTCGGGCGAAAGCCACTCGGGCACATCCATTCACATGGTGAGCCACTCGGGCGAAAGCCACTCGGGCGTAAGCCAACATGGCTTATGCCAATCAGGCGAAAGCCAATCGACACCAACTGGCAGCTTAGTCTGACCCATTTGTTGGCCAAATAAATATATTTATTAATCTATACCGGTGTTTCTGTGTTGTTTATAAATTGGGGTCCTAATATGTTAGGACTCATTTGTAAACTCACAGACACATCTGAGCCTGTCCAGCTCAGTAGGCCCTGTCACATGTATTATTACGAACGTGAAACCTGTAGTATGAATATTAATATCTGGTCACGTGTCGGTGGAATCGATGGCAGCATGCAGGACGGCCCACCTCTCCCACCCATTAATTCGTAGGCCTCAAAGGATACCTTGACAATTGGAAGTTTTCAATTAGAAATAGCTTTAGCCCAGGCGCCATCAGCCAGATGCTTCTTACTCTTCTAATAAGATTATGTACAAAGGTCAACTATTATATGTCTATTATTTGTACTCAATCGTGACAATCATAAAGAGTTAACATTGCTTGAGGCAGGATGAGTGGGCAACTGGCATAACTGGGCATAACTATATGTCCCCTAAGACGTTTCATAAGGCTATCGAGTGCATAGTAATATCATATAGGGAGCAAGCTCATTAAGTAATTGGTATGTAATGCTTATGTTGGTTCACACACTTTCATATCTCTGTATAAAGTATGTTAACTCAGTATATGATCTACCATTCGCAGGGATATACATTCACGCAGCAACTATCTGCATTCACACTCTATCCATTCACACGACAGCCATTCACACAACATTCACGGCAGCCATTCACATGGTCAGCCATTCGCAATGAGCAATTCATTTCACTTGGCCAGTCATTCACGGTAAGCAATTCACAGGTATAAGCCATTCGGGCGAAAGCCATTAGGGCACACCCATTCACATGCCATTCAGGCGAAAGCCACTCGGGCACACTCATTCACATGCTATTCGGGCGAAAGCCATTCGAGCACACCCATTCACATGCCATATGGGCGAAAGCCATTCGAGCACACCCATTCACATGCCATTCGGGCGAAAGCCATTCGGGCACACCCATTCACTTGGTGAGCATTCACGGGCGAAAGCCAATCGGGCACACCCATTCACATGGTGAGCCATTGACTGGCGTAAGCCAATCGGGCGTAAGCCAACATGGCTTACGCCAATCGGGCGTAAGCCAACATGGTTTATGCCAATCGGGCGAAAGCCACTCGGGCACATCCATTCACATGGTGAGCCACTCGGGCGAAAGCCACTCGGGCGAAAGCCACTCGGGCACATCCATTCACATGGTGAGCCACTCGGGCGAAAGCCACTCGGGCGAAAGCCACTCGGGCGTAAGCCAACATGGCTTATGCCAATCAGGCGAAAGCCAATCGACACCAACTGGCAGCTTAGTCTGACCCATTTGTTGGCCAAATAAATATATTTATTAATCTATACCGGTGTTTCTGTGTTGTTTATAAATATTTGAAGCAGTCTGCACAACTTACGATCGAGAGGCTGTCTCAATTTCTGCCTGGCCAATTCATATCTCAGGTAGGGTCCATTGGGATAAGAAGGTGGTTGCCATACCAGAGTGATCATGGTCTGAGAGATGGGTGTGGGGGTCGGGGCCAGCTGTCCCTCGGGGCTCGTAGCCTCGGTTTTCACACTGACAGAAGGACTTTCTGTACATCCACCGGCTGAAAAAAACGACAACATACCTGTACCCCAAACAGGGAACTGTACATCCACCGGCTGAAAAAAACGACAACATACCTGTACCCCAAACAGGGAACTTTTAATAAATACTTTGATCTAAGTAGACAGTTAATGGGAATATACGTGGAGTTTTTTTGAGACAACCAAATGTGCACAAGCTCAATATTTGACTAGTACCTCAAAAGTTTTCTTTATTTGGACAATTATATATTGTATTTAATGTCTGTGTTTGATACTAATTATTCTTTTGTAGATATTAGAAAATCGGCTGGAGCAGAAATTTTCAAATATTCTCGTAAATATGGCCAATTTTGACTTTAGATTGAGAGGTTTATGGATCTATAATCAATTCCATAGAGTAGCTAGTATTAGTCTGAATGTAGGACTCACTGGTACAAGCTGCTATTGACACAGAATATATGGTAAACGGTGTCAAGTTCTCCACTACATCCATCAGCTGACTTATGTTACGAATCTCCTTGCGTGATGGAGGTACCCGCAGACTGTAGTATTCTAGCACTCCATTGGGTTGGATCGGGGCCTCCCAGGATACTTGTAAGGAACGAGGACCCAGTACCAGCACCACAGGGGCCTGCATACCACCAGGTCCTGGAGAATGAAGTCAATATCAGGACATGTCAATATGGAAAATATAGAAGAATTAGAATGAATGTTGAGAGAGAGAGAGCGATAGACATCACATGTATATGATGATGTATTCGCCATTACTACTGAAAAGCCCCCTTTTAACTCACTGTTGTATCCAGACAGACTATTGTTCTTATGACACTTACATGAAAGATGGACCAATTTTCAACATTCGTGGCTTTTCGATCATTAAACTTGGGATCTGGAACAGAATTCAAGAAATAGGCGGCTGTAGCAGTGCATGGTTTGGTTGTTTTAAAGTCATTCCGACACTTAGTGGATTATGCTATAAAAGTTTCTGCATACATACTGGACGAGGCTGTTGTAATCTCTGCCCATGGTCCTTGCCCTGTACCCACATCGTTGATCGCCAGAACACGATATTCATAGGTTGTGAACGGGCTCAGCTCAGCAGAGTTATCCCTGTACACCTTGGGGGATGTGACTGACAATGTTGCCACTACTGTAATTAGGTTATCTCCCTTCAGCCTCCTCTCTAGGGTGTACTGACGGATTATTCCATTTGGCCTGCCTGGATCGGTCCATGTGATCTGAACAGAGGTGGGAGAGGGTGAGGTCAGGGAGGGAGCAGGGACATCAAATGGTGCTGGAAGATGAAGATGAAAACAACAACTTATTAAGACCATGCTAATTAAGTAAATCAAGATATTAACAGACAGTGTCTGCGTACTGTTCCAGCTTTCTCCCCTTCAGTGATTAGTCATGCGACCCCGCCATTTTAAATTAAGACGAGCATTCTCATTGGATTACTATCTATAGGAGCCACCCCAATCTTCATACACAACCACATGACTGTCTCAGTTGACCGATGACATAGTGCGGCCTCATTTTCAATTTCAAAATCTGGCGTCAAACTGGGAAAATGTTGTTGTTGCTGCATCAGCCAGACATTGGCCCTCCGTAGAAGGGTCCAATACTATAGGCTAATTAAGTAAATGTTACTAATCATTGATGTACATTGTATTACCAAAGCGGTATATACATATATTTTCAGGATCAGTAATTAAGATCTAGAGGTTGTGCTTGGTTTTCTCTGTACTTTTGTTTTCATGAATTTTGATGTCATATTAATCACCTATTTCATACTTCAGTTCTTCATGGTTTCTCAAGATACAAGTTTTGTGCAGAATGGGATGGCGTCTAGAGAACACATTTATATTTTTTCAAGTTAGTAGCAATCAAGCCCTTTCTCACAAATCTCTTTTTTTTTATTTAATTGTTCAGAAGACGAATGTGCTGGGATATGTTTACGGGAAATCTACACTGTATAACAGGGAATTCAAATCACTCTCTGGCATTTTTGTTTCAAAGTGTGTTATTTCGTTTTTGATATATTCTACAAACCTGCTTGTAATGTCCGCACTCTTGAGGATTTTCCACTTCTGGTACACCCTGCCACTGTACATGAGGATAATATGAACTCGTAAAATGAATCGGCGTTCAGATTATCTGCACGAAGACTCGTCTGGTTTGATGGCACCTGGGAGAGAAGAAGTCCTCCTTCAGAATATTGTCCGAACACATGTACTAGAAACCAGCATAATGGTTTTGGTAATTTCGAATCAATCTAAGAAAAATTCACAATTGAATTTGACATTTCTTGTATATATGCAATCATAAAATATATCTCTGGAAAAGTCCTTAATTCTTGAAGTTCAAGTTACACATGCCTAAACAGAATATATTATGTTTGACAACATGAATTTAATTCTATTCAAGCCAGTAGGAAGTGAACAGATATTAAAGATGTAATTGTCTCAAAATCTAGGCTGGAATCAAGTTTTCTCAAACTCTGCTATTAAAAGTGACATGTTACGACAGGTGCAAAATAATTCATTATAACAACAAATTCACCTGGGACAAATGTGATTATTTTAATGAGCATGGACATTAATCCAATTATTTGTAGGATAACACATACTCTCTTTACTGTTGTTGTAAGGGTAAGGGTTTTTGTTGACACACTCCCCAAGAGTAAGACACCAAATTAGCACTGAATGCAGGTGTTCAAACCCAAATCAGGTGGCCAAGTGATTTGCTGGTGATTTGATCTGAAGGGTCACAGCTTTAATACCCCCCTGAGGTTAATCTTTACAGTATCTGTGTATCTGTGCTTTACTAAGAAGTGCTATCCTACAAATATTTGGATATTAGGATGAAATTTGTATACACAGGTACATGATCTATGTGCACTTACTGACTCCCTCAAGACATCATTCTGGTATATCTGGTACTCTGTAAGGATACCATTAGGTCGAACAGGGGCATTCCACTCCAGGTCAATGTAGTGAGACTGAATGACAACAATCCGAGGGGGATCCAAGAGTGAGGGAGCTGAACAAACAAAACAACCAAGTAAATTTGTAATAAATACTAAGCCGAATTATTAAGAAAAGAATTCAAACTCAATAGCCATGCATATATTATCTTAGACAATAAAATCTACATGGTGATAATTTTATGCAAAAAATTCCATATTTCAAGTTCTTTTGCAATAATAGCAATAATATTGTAAAGATGAAGTTTTTATCAGCCATTATTCAGACGAATACAAAATTTGCTCATCCATCTAATAAATCAATTACAGGCAGTGAAATTTCCAGTAAAATAATTTCAGGGGTGGTCAAATTTATTGGAACAGAAAGTTGACAAAATGGTTCAAAATCATGCATATAATCCATTATTTCTTCATTACTTCAATGATCTTATAGGGTGATCAAATTTAATAGAACAGCTGATTGAAGTTTATCCCCATTGGAGCGATTGAATTTGATAGGGGGATTGAATTATTAGAGGAATTACCGTATACAGTGTTGTTACTGGCCAATTATGGGAGTTGCTTTATCTTACCAGCTTGTTTGGTGTACACAGAGACCCAGTAGGAGGGTGTATCACCGTATGAGTTACGAGCTACCAGACGTAATTCATACTCGGTAAACGGCTGTAATCCATCCACTGTGTGAGTGGTCGACATAGTGGGACCAAGGATACTGCAAGAACAGATGGTATTCATGATTTCAAAATTCATCTGAACTATGATACAGTGCATTCTCTATATGATGGGATCATCCTAAATGATTTATATGCCATTACCAGATTTAAAAATGTCCCCTCTCCTTCGATAGGTTTTCAGACAACTGTCTCATTGCATGATAGTCGTTGTACACTGTACCAAATAGAATCTTGTGTACACAGTGGTATTATGTACCATAATGGTTGCAAAGTTTTCACCATAACCTATGTTGTATGGAGAAAATATAGGCATGGCTGTGGTAGCATTCTACAGTGACAAGCAGCATCAACCAGGAACTTTGGTGTGTACATGGTATTATTGAATGACACACACTTTACAAACACATCTGAATAGATCGGCGTAATTGAGCATGCATCTGGAGGTGTTGAGACAAGCACTTCACTTTTGTCTGGTGATTACGTGATAAAATTTCTGTATTAAGTATATCTCTTCAATGGGAATATTTAGTGTTACTTACTCTTGAATAGCAGCCCCAGATGTGGTTTCCCTGAACTGTAATATGAACGAGGGCTCTACATCAGAGTTAGCTCGTCCAATTTGCTGCCAGCGAGCCGTGATGGACGTGGAACTCCTAGATTCCAAGTCTGGAGGCTTCACACCATCAGGGGCTAAAATGAACACAATTTACTAGGATCAATTTTATAAAATAAACATTGAGCATATATAGCTCAATTTAAAGATTTATCCATGTTGAATATAAATTTCTGGAATATGCAGTTACAAAATAGAGCAGTAATTGTATCGAAAGATTTAAATAAATAATTTCATTACAATCAAAAAGTAATCAAGCTAAGTGATGGTCATAATTCATGTTATCAGTCACAGCAAGCACAAAATACATTTACATAATAAGTTCAGTTCTACAGACAGAGTGAGTGAGTGAGTGAATATGATTTAATGTCACTTTCAAAACTATTTCAGTCATATCAGGATGTTTGGTTCCTATTCCTTTTCACACTCGGAAACCCCCACGGGTGGGGTCCTATTCCTTTTGACACCCTGGAACCCCAAGGGTGCCCCATTTAGTCACCTCTTACGACAAGCTCTCTGAGGAGCTGGGGCCTATTCTTACCATGAGCTGGGGTGTGCACAACGATATCCAAGGTCAATCCCCGGGAGTCCCATGGGGCTCTAGAGACTTAAGTTCAAATCAAGTTTAATTTGATAGAAGAGATGCAAATATCACTCACTTCCCTGAGGCATTGTAGCCTGTAGAATATTACTGAGTAGGAATCCTTTGGTATTGGAGGCATTCACCAGTACTGTATACACAGAGTAAGGGATGAGATCTCCAATCTCCACTGGCGTGTCACTCATGTTAGACCTCAGTAAACTTCTCCGCTCCTGAACAACACTGTAGTCCCAGGATTCTGCAATCAAATTATTCACAAAGAACATTTTAATTTATTACATAGTTGCAGCTGCATCATAGGTATTATAATGGTTTCAAGGATATACAGAAAATCCAATCTTCTACTTATTTGATTTAGTTGTGAGTTATCAGGTTTTCTGCAGTTCAGCCTGAATCATTCCAGGACTTTCCATGACTTTTTAGCCTTATTTCCAAGGACCCTCTTATCAGATCACCAGCGAGACAGAAATCTCCAAATATGGTCGGATTTACTGGCCACATAAGAAATTTCTTTCATTTCCTTGGGTTACATTTGCAAGGACTGCCAAAATAATATACTGCATTGTCCGTTTTGTTACACTGTCAAGTCAGTTTGATAGTTTTTTCCCATGTCTTCATTTCTCAGGTAGGACCCATATGTATAACCAAACTAATCAACTAGGATTTTCAAGGCCTGAAAAAGAAGTTTGAAATTCAATGACTTTTCAGACTCGGGCTGTGCACTGCAAATTTAATATAGGTAGGTAATTACAGACCTCTCAAGTTATACTTTTGCCGAGGCATGAGATAGGAGTATATCCGCCCCGGGCATACGAGCCCCCCCCAAAATGGCGTCATTTCGTACAATTTTTCGCATTTTTGTTTCATCTAACAGTCTACCATTATAAATTTCACCCTTCACGGAGGCTATAAATAGATACTTTACAACCAAGTCTAGGAAAATTTTGAAATTACTGACTCCTTTCTCTGCAAACTGGAGCAATTTTGAAGCATTATTGGTTATTTTAGAAATAATTTCATGAAAATGTCAAGATGCGTGAGATTTTGATATGGCTGCATGGGACCGTGAGACAGATGTCAAATGTGTGAGGGTTGATAGGTCTGGTAATATGCAATGAAATGTAAAGCTGCTTGCAGTCATATCATAATGTTTGGGTCGTATTTCTTTTCACACCTGGGACCCCACAAAGCTCATGCGTGCCCCAGATAGTCGCCTCTTTCAACAATCCGTCTGAGGAGCCGAGGCCCTTAAATCTTTCCATGACCTGCGGTGTGCACAATGACACCCTGTGTCAATCCCCAGAACCCCACGAGATGCTATGAAATCACAAGTTAACCAGGTTCATGTGAAATAAAATGATTTTCAATTATTCTGTTGATTTTCAATAATCTATAAAATAAGAAGTTTTAATTAGGAAAGTATGGATTACGTTTATCACACATCAATTCCAGTTTATTACCTGGGTTAACGTAGAAGGAACCTGTGAAGTATATATCATAGTACATGACACCGTTTGGAGTATCAGGACTGGTCCACTGTAACCTCACTGTTCTCGCGTCCACCACCTGCAGCTGTACGATATTAACGAAACCTCGAGGGGGCGCCTCTTGTGTACGAGCCTGTACCTCGTCACTGAAGCCACAGCCCTTGCTGGTACAGGCAGCCACACGGATGGAGTGAAGGCTGTATGGCAGGAGATTATCCACTCGATACTCTCGTATGACGGGTGTGTCAAACACCTTCAGTCCGTTCTGGTACAGCTCATACCTCGTTATCACACCTGCAATAACAGGATATATATAAATAACCGGAAACTTTGGTGAAATGCGAAAAAGTCATATCATTGTATAACCAGAAAAATGTTAATTTCCAAATTAACATTGCACAAAAATCTGGTTTCCGTCGCTGGCTGTATATCCGATATATCAAGCACAGAATGGGAGAAGCATGTGGAAAACACTCCTAGACCCTCATCAAGAAACAATCTCTAAAATATTCTGAATATCTGAATCTGCTGCAATCTATATGAACTGACATAGACGAAGAGTCATACACATGATGCGTCCTTGCTAATTAGAAAATTATCACTCATCAATTAGAGAAGCTAATGGGTGAACGTGTGTGGGTTTCTCCTACCATTTGGTAAACGGGGTGCATCCCAGGTTATGGAGAGTTCTGTAGCACTAGGGGAGACAACCACGGGATCTGGCAAGCCCTCTGGTGAGCTTTCCTCTGTGGTAACAGTACTGGCCTCACTCAGCCGACATCCACCTCCAGTACATGCCTGGGGATGAATTAAGAAAATTCAAATCAGTTTCAAGCACTGTCGTTTTGGAAAGTGTGAACATGATAGTTTAATAATGCAAATCTGTTTAGTAATCAATCCTTTCATGGTAAAGCTTAAATACCGGTAATGTAGGCAATTGCATGTTAATTTCACTAGACTACAACCTCCTACCGCTTTTTTTAGGCATTGAGGTGGTCAAGTGGCAAAAGTACTGCCAATCAATATTAGGCATCTTACTCCGATAATAAAGATACATTTTAGTCATATTTATGAACCACTATGTCAAAAATAAGTGTAATACAATAGCCAAATGCATGAAAAATAGGATTGAAATCTGGTGGCCAGTGTAATATCTCACCCCAACACGGATATAGTATGTGGTACCCGCCTGAAGGTCAGTGATAGTATATGTCACAAATAGATCTGTATGGTTATAGACCATCTCTCCAATCTCCTCCAGTCGGACTGACGCAAACAGCTGATATCCCTCGAGAACACCATTCAACTGCTCAGGCTCCTCCCACTGTGCAGCCACACGACTTGTTCCTGCAGTCAAGTGCACGCAAATTAGTCTGACTTAATTGTTCCATATGACAGCAATTGGTTGCTAATAATTTTGATATTTTGAAACCAAAATACAACATCCATGATTGGCAACATTTATTGTACTGAACGCGACGTTAAATCTTAATTCTCTCTCTCATACATTTACTGAATTACAAGGACGTTAGAAAGAAGTATATGAGGTTTAACCATCTTCATTACACTATGCAATTTTCTATGTTCACACTTTGAACTTGCTATATTAGGCAACATAGTCTTCAAAATCTGAGGTGTAAATGACGTCTTCGCCAGTACTTCTCCAGATATTTTGGCAATTCTAGACTAAGGTAAAAAATATATATTGATTGTTTTCCAACTCTCGCCATACCTCTCCATTGTTAAAACCTTTGGAGTGAAGCTGCAAAACATTGAAATGGCTGTGTAGTCTACATAACACTTTAGTTTACTCAGATTAGTTTCCATATGAGTCTTTGCAATGATTGAAGTAGTACGGACAAAATACTTACCTAGTGTTTGTAAGACAGGTGGTTTGACAAAGGTGGGAGGTAGTTGCGCTGTAGATAGGGCAGCTGTAGGTCCTGAAGCACAGCCCTGTGTGGTACAGGCCCGTACATAGAACTGGTAAGCTGTGTACACCTGTACAACACAGAACAGTGGATATTATTATTAACACACACTATTAAATACATGTTCATGATTGATGCCTCTCATGGGAAAATCTGAGACGTATACTTATTCCGACCAAGAAGAGAAATTTAGACGCATTTAAACATGTGAAATGCATGTCGAATGCAGAACATGATTTAATGGTTTTATTTCTTTCTGTATATTGCAATGCTGTATCTCGCGTTAAACAAATTAAGAAATT
This sequence comes from Hanleya hanleyi, assembly GCA_036873755.1. Classification (NCBI taxonomy): domain Eukaryota; kingdom Metazoa; phylum Mollusca; class Polyplacophora; order Lepidopleurida; family Hanleyidae; genus Hanleya; species Hanleya hanleyi. The sequence continues at coordinate 12,671 of JAVTVY010002587.1, forward strand.
TAATATGATCATAATATTATGGTCAATATATTTGGTCTCTAAGCAATTCCAGTTTGCGGTTTCAAATCCTTAGACAATCAGCATTCATATCTTAACCGTAGTATATGTATATAGTTATCTCTAAAATAATATAGGTATCCATGTGCTATATCACTATTCAGTATTGATAGCCCAGCAGGGAATTTCAATGTTATTGGATACACTAACTCAGACTACAAATGGCTGATGCATATAGATACAGGGTTGAAGTTCTGTGCTCTCAGTGTATATACCTGAAGGCCTGTATTGTTGAAGGACATCTCTCCACCAGCATATACCTGTATGTCATCTCTGAACAGGAAGTAACCTGTAATGACACCATTAGGACGAGCTGGGAGATCCCATTGTACCACCAGGTATGTTGTTCCGGCATCAGCTGTTGGGGCGGGTATAAATTCTGGAGCTGGAAATATATTAATTAGACAAAACACTTTAATGTTGGTGTAGCATACATGTAGATCGCGTACTCGGTAAAGATTTATAGCTGAAAATTGGATTTACATCTGCAAATGTTCCGAAACCAAACCGTTGATGTATGGGTTGAGGCTCCTAGGCATAGACATTCTTGAGATATGACGAAAACAGACAGACGTGCATACATGATGACAATACCCCAAAGTCAATTTTAGCAGTAGCCTAAGACCATATGTGTGTCTGGTGTAAGTTCTCGAACCTTGTCCTTATCATTCCCGAGATATGGTGGTAAAAATGCAATGGTGACCCAGAAAAAAATGGGTCAATCCGAGAAATTTCCAATAGGCGTATTCTTCATGACAACATGCATATGTGAGCAAAGTTTGGTGTTACTAGGCTTTATTATTCTTGAGATATGATGATAATGAGAAAAACGACAGACAGAGTGTACATGATGACAATACCCCCAAAAACCAAAATTATTAGTAGCCCATGACCAGATGTGTGTCTGGAATAAGTTTAGTGAGCCTAGACCTTATCATTCTCGAGCTATGGTCAAAACAAGCAATTCATGACACAAAGTTGACATAATTTTATCTGGTGACCTGGGTCAATGGGTCAATCTCACTGATTTTAAATAGGCTTCTGCTATGTCACCATATTTATGTGTGATATAAGTGTGGTGTTCCTATAGGCATAGTCATTCTTGAGATATGGTGTTAATGAGAAACCGGAGATGAATGGATGGACAGGTGGATGTACGTGATGATGAAAATACCCCAAGGCCAATTTTGGCTGAGGGGTAAAAATAAAAGATTGGGGGCAACTTGTTTATCTTAGTTCCAAGTTTACAGAGTAAACATAAAAAGGTTAGAGCTGGAAGCACACTTGAAACATTCCAAGCATAAATGAGACTGTTTCATCCAGCCAGTCGACAATAGCAATCTAACACACTTCGGATGTCATTACCCTCTTCCCTGGTGTCAACTGTGACTCCGTCCAGACTCTCGGTACAACCCCCTGAGGTACACGCCACCAGCTTCACAAGGTATTTCGTGTAAGGCACAACACCTTGAATAACACCTGAAAACCAACCAAGCACATATACATCTTTGATCACATGAAGTTGAAAAGGCCAACATTTTTTTCTTTTTTTTCAGAAAAAACTACTTTCCAGACAACCATAACAATAACATGGCTTGCCTGTTTGTTTAAAATAGTGAGGTTTGTTGTAAAGATCACTAAAGTGAACCAATGATTGGAGTTACCATTCTTATATATCAGCCAAATATGCACGGCACTTTTTACCTCATTTTGAAAACAGATGCGCAAATTCAAATGTGACGTTTCAACGTCATAATAGACGATGTCAAAATGTTAGCGGGAACCCGCATGACGTTCCTAAACTACATCAATTTCCATGAATGCCACAGTCACGCAGCTTTGACCTCGTTTTGAAGACGGACATGACGGATGTCCACAGAAATGCCTCCAAACATATCTGGGAACAGCAAATACTTGACTTTGAAATGCTATCGTTCATCAGCCATGCCACCGTCTAATGTTTAAAGTGAACGTAAAGGCTGAGGCAACATGCACTCTGTGGGAAAGAACTACAATGAAAGTACCAAACAGCAGCAACAAATATTTTTGGGGATTTTTTTGCACCGAGTAGGAACGAAATTATCTCTGTTGTATTATTGTTCCCCGGCAGCAGCCATGTTGGCTATCTCACCTCAGAGCAGTGACGTCGTATCACCTTGGGAGCTCTCTACTTTGTGGAGTTAGAAAGCGCAGTAAGCATGTAAACATGTTATCGAAGACCCAGATTTCGACACTTCGTATAATATGCCTATCTCGCAGTGTCTCTGTCCCGCCAAACGGTAATAAAATTATTTTTACCTCACTTAAAAGTTTAGAACTTCCACACTCTGACGTTTCTGAATCGATGTTGTTGATCTCGGTGTCTTTGATCTACGATGCGACAATTCTGTTGGGATTGCATCTTCTTTAATTTCCTTCGCCTCCTGGCTCTCCTGCTGGGCGTCAACATCAGCCTTCCGTAGAGGTCAGGTTGGAAACATTCGGCTTTAAAATAGACCGAAAACAGCACAGATTTCTCAGTTGGAGTAGTCTAGTCTGCCGATGTTGTGCAGCCACTGTTTGAGTCCCGGCTTCTCTAACGGGAATCTGTGTAATGATAACTTATCCGACTGTAGCGGTAGCAGAGGAGAACCCGAGACGGATGTATTTTGCTTGCCATCACTGCGCCCTGACAAGTTTCAGCTCGGTAAACACTTGCTGGAGACACGCAACACAGTCAAAACACGCTTGAAACAACCGAGCCCCCCACCTCCGCCATTACAATTCGTGTTACAGCACAAAGTGATACTACGTCACAGGAAAATATCACGTGCTACAAGGAAGCGTTTTCATTGGCGCAAGGCTATTAAATAGACGAACATGGCCGACCCCAGTCGATTGTTGCACCAGTCAATTATTCCGGTGTTTGGAATTATTTTTTCGGAAGAGAAAAAATCACAAAAAATATTTGTTGCTGCCAACTGATACTTTTAATATAGTTCTTCCACATCGCGTGTATGTTGTCACAGCCTTTACGTTCACTTTAAAATCAGAAAATATGAACAGAAACAAGGCGCCATCATTCGATATGCTGTTTTATTACTCACTCTGCATGACAATTGTTACTCCATCCTTTCGAGTTTACTCACTGAATTGTCAACATCGGTCTTCAAAATCAGTATTGCCGTAGACAAATGCCATCGATAAAGCATTTTGCTTCCATAACATTTAAACTGATTTTCAAGATAAATTTCCTGATTTTCTCCAGAATTTCAAAGGCTGGAACAGCAGATATAAACACTCGGTATTCTCCAAATTCTATTTTACCTGTAACAGCACTGACATCAGTGACATTCCCCTCCACTACAGCCTCCTCAGGGTTGTCCTGGTTGTACGCGCGCAGGATGAACGCTGTCAGAAGTCCTGCCGTTTCCGTGGGGTCAGACCAGGTCACCTGGATCATGTGACCAGTCGGGGAGACAGCACTCACTGGGGCAGACACCACCTCAGGGGCTGAAATATAGTTAACAGTAATGTGTTGACTTTTCATCGCAAACATCACAATACGACGAGAATCTAGGAATCTGGTTCCGTCAGTACTCCAGCAAAATGAACTGAAGTGGAAATCCAACAGATGCTCATACAGTTGAAGGGGGGGGCGGGATTTGGCGTAATGTCACAGTCAAGGTTGTTCCACTCATATGATGACCGTCAGTGTGGTTGGTGGAGGAAGCCGGAGTATCCGGAGAGAACCACCGCCCATCGGGAAGTAACTGACAAACTTCCACAAATGGACCAGCAGGGCTCATACAGTTGGACTATATATGATTTATCACTTTGGATTCAGTGCATTGTAATAGTGTATATACCAACTGGACAAAATATGATGAAAAACAAGCCCTGTAGCATGTGAAAGAATATCAGACTCGGGATATAATAGCTTCGCCAATCTTTATATGACAGATTCCCTCTAATAATTCAATCACAGGAGAGTGAAACTTTCCACCATAAAATTTGGGGGTGATCAAATTTATTAGCACAGGAAGTTGACAAAAATGGTTCAAAATCATTTCTATGATCCATTATTCGATGATTATTTCAAATGATTTTAGAGGGTGATCAAAATTATTGGAACAGCCGACTGAATTTTGTCCCCAAAATAGGGCGATTGAATTATTAGAGGGATTACCGTATGTGGATTCTCATGGTGTATAACTGTGGAAAATCAACTGGAATCACATAGAATATAAGGAAAAGCAAGCACTGTAACATATCAAAGAACATGATAATATCATCTCCATATAATAGCTTCACCAATCTCAATATGTCAGGAGATCACTGGTCTTTATTTTTCTGGCATCAAATTACACCCAACACTGTGCATCCTCCTTCCACAAATTGACCCCATTATCAGTTCTGCCATTGTACAGAAAATGCTGCAGTGTGCCGAAGTGGAGAGATGGAGCTAGATTATAGCACACAGAGCAGCTGACTGATGAAGCTTGTATAGACTATACCATGATAACCCTGAATATGAGTTGACTGTAGGTGACAATAACATTCGAATGAGCTCGAGGAAGTACCAAAGACATTACCTCCTTCTCTTGTTCTGCCATTGGTCCATGCACTGCTGGTTGACCCGGCACTGTTTTCAGCTGTCACTCGGTACAAGTACTCTGTGAAGAACACCACAATAGAAATATGGACATCAGTAAGACACAACTGATCCTAATATAAATTGGAACCCTATCCTAGGGTCTTAAAAGACCCAATACGAGTTCATATCCAGTGGCACACCAGAACTCGACCAATCAGTCTGGTTTCAACGAAACTTTGAAGCCATTCGCCACAAAACCCCAAAGTAGCTTTAGCCTGTTATAGATCTGCTTAAGGTTTTAAAAATTAATATGGCTGGGTCACCAAAACATGGCCCCAAAGTGAATTTCTTAAGATCCTACAGCAAAAGAAACGCACAAAGATTTTAATTCGTAATTTATGCAGTAACAACCAACAACAGGATAAATTCAATAACATTTATTTAGATGACAAATGCATATATAACTATACAATAATTAAACATTGGGATATGGGGGCAGACTCCCCGTGGCTCCTCTCCTACTCTACATGTGAAATATGTCGCTGGTGTTCAGGGGTCAAAGCAGGTCAGGATGTTACCTGACCGCAGGTGGGTGTTACCCCTGAACAGTCGCCTATTCTACCTATCGCTAATTAGTCGCTGGGCTCCGAGAGCAAGCATATGTTGTCCCGGAACGAGAGCAAGCATGTATGTGGTCTCGGAGCAGTCCGAGCAGTCAAGTAATTTGTCACTAATCGATTTTGGGGGGAAAGAAAACAGGTATGTTTCCCCCCCCCCCCCCCCAAACAATGGAAGTCTGCCCCTCGCTGTCGAAGGTGGTGGTGGTGGTGGTGGGACGGTGGTAAATTAATAAAATCGAGAGCAAATTTGAGTAACGTCTGAATGCTGGAGTGGCAGAGCAGAAAAGAAAGATGGAGGGCCAGAGGCCCCCAGATGAAGCAAGCCAGAGGCTCGGGACCAGCAAGATAAGTTTAGTGCTGCCCATTGGTCAGCAGCGGAATTTAATGGTCTTGCAATTTTAATTACATCAGCAGATGTACCATGTATTGGAGTAAACACCAAGTCAGCATGACCTCTGCCCTAGAACCAGTGTTGAGGGCTGTCACTGCATAAACTACATCTAACAAGTTAAATTACTTAGCAATGAAGATGACACAGACTATTTCTGCGGGCTGTAGGCATTAGTTTGAATTATTTCATATGGACAAACCAAATATACACACTTCTATGTACATGTATACACCAAATAGTGATTTTAGTTCAGGTTAAATGATTAACACATCATTCAGAAGAAGTTCTAATTAAGGTTGTATCCAGATTCAACCTGAGGGGTCTTCCATAGAAGCAGATTCAACATCATCTTGTTGTGTAAAGGCCCATTCTCACGATGCGATTTGTAGTAACAACTTGGCGGGGGAATCCCCCGATCTGTAGCATGCGACTAATCGCATGAAATAGGACCTGTTCTATTTCATACGATTTGTAGCATGCGACTGAAAATGTATACGAGTGTTCTGACGATGCAACCGAGTTGTATGCTACAAGTTGTTACTACAAATTGCACCGTGAGAATGGGCCTTAAGGAGAAGTAATGAATTGGGCAAATAGGTACATCACGTACGTCGAGACAATACAGTCACGTCCGACCCAGTGTCGGCTCTGATCCACTTCCCAATACAGTGCTTCTACAGTGCTTCACAACAAAGATTACATGAAATCTTAAAACATTTGATGCATTCGAACAAGTTGATCGACCTTTCAATCATGGCTACAATATATTATGCATTCATTGGTTTTGTTAGGAGATAGCTTTGCAGATGGCTAAGCTGGGCCATACTATGGTCTGGAAAGGTCTTGCGAAAGTGAATGCCATCGGAGATATTTCAGTGTCCAATATGATGATCAGCTCGGCCATATCACTAAACTCCCCCCACCCCACGTCACTCAACCGGCATTCTTTAACGTCAAATGTTCGCTTAGGAGACGAAGACATGGAAAACAAAATATCCAGCTAGGACTCCAGTTTGGGGAAAAGATATAATGACGATTACATTTGCATATATTTGGGTCAAAGACCAACGTCAAAATGAGGCTGGAGCGGAGGTGACATCTCACTAAGAAATGTAATCTTATATTCCCTACAGTTCAATTCATCCTCAGCTATTAAAGATACTTTGTTAATAGATTCTATAGACAACTGTTCGGGTCGGAAATGGCACCTTGTCCATAATGAAGAGATGAGCTGTAAAGGAAATGCACAGGAGACATTTAAAGATGTAATCAGCCTCAAATCTAGGCTGGAATCGATCTCTACCAAACTCCGCGAAAGTGACACATGTTGTTACCTCAGGTACAAAATAAAACAAATTTCATCATAAACAACTAAACTTGTTTCCACCATTCAAGAGAAAATAGAAGGAATTTGTCTTTGAAAATAAAATATTTTTGATGCCTGTGTCAACAAGTGTTTACACGCGAGATGCATTCTGCCTTTGTATGTTCTGCCACTCTACCGAACCTCAGGCACGAGCCATGACGTCACTCATATGTCACGCAGTGACGTCATTTTCCTCTCCACGTACAGCACATATTCAATGGCGAAAGAGATAACCCGTCGAAGCGGGCAGAGTTTCAAATGTTTCTGGCAAGATATTACTGAATTCGTTGTATATGGCAATCCCACTATCATCAAATACAACTTCGCTGCTGAAAAACAGACGTGAGAGACTTTATAAAATCCATCCATTTTGAGGCTGATTACATCTTTAACAAAGCACCAGTAGAAAATTTACCTGTGTATGGCTGTAATTCTGTATCCAGGGTGTAGTTGGTCACACCGTGGTACACCTCAGTTACTAGTCCACTCTGACAGCTCACAGCTGGCTTCTCATATGAAGGACAACCGTCCAGGTTAACATTGAGCACCTCCACAATATCTCCAACAAAGTCCTCCAACAATGACCCATCTACAGCCAAGTCTGATATACACCCTCCAAAACCTGAAAATAGATTATTGGCATTGGTTCAAATATAACCCGAGTCCATATTAATGAGAAATGTTAGTATCAGCCCGCACCTGGTGATGGAATACGGTGCCAATCTTCTTGGTGGAGCAATAGTTAGAAAAACGATCGAACTTTAGGCAACTTTTTTTTTATTTCTTGGCTTACGGATTGAAGGCACCAAAACTTTAGGTCGGTCAGTCGGAAAAAAAGAAACGAAAAAAAATGTCCATAAAAAAAATAGCACAACAAAATTAGATTTTTAAATGTTGAAGTAAAATCATGGCCGGTATCTAGTATGCAGGACAGCTGCCTGCTGAATGTCTAATCAGTGATAAAAACTTGCATTGTTAACCCATAAAACAAGCGAACGAGATGGATAGTGAATTGTTGAACGGAATCGTCCTCTTACTGTATTCCTGAAACGTTCACTGGTGATGACAATATCCATGTGATAAAGAAGGGTTGAAAGGTTGGACGCCATTAAATAATTTTTTGAACACCTGCCATAGGCACGGACCATCAAGACAGGTGGACGGACGCAAATGACCATGACAATATCCCTGCATTTAAAAATTGTGACATTTCACCAAGAACAGTTCACTTGGACCTGTCATAGGCTGGGCCAGACCAGACAGGTTAATATTAGACAGGTGGACAGACGAACTTAACCAAGACAATAACCCTATGCCCGAGAGTTGAGGTTAAAAATCATAAAACTGAACTAGCCTTGTATGAATTTGTATATGCAACTTTGAAACTGTCTTGAATAATGAAATTCATATCACATATTACTAGTGATGATTGGACAGGTTTAGAAAAAATTTGCATTGAAAACTTTTAGTCTACCGGTTTATCAAAATTCAATTTAGGCAAAATATATACTATTCGAATATTTGACCGTTTTGATAACATTCCCCTTGAAATGATAAAGATTTTTGACCGTAGAGAGCCTCGCACATTTCAGTGTATGCAGATTAGTGCAGGCCTGCGTGCCTTGCCCTGCTATTGTTATGTCAATTGATAATTTGCAAATGACTAGTCTCACGCCATTGGTGGTCTGTGGAATAAAGTTGTACTAATCAGCCGACTTCTCCGTGCTTGCATTTGCTATGTTGATTTGTCCAGCCATAACACCCCTTTGATAACTTTTTGATCTATACAAACCTTGACTTCGGGAGACGATCGTATCGCTGTGTGCACTCACACGAATATCAAAGACATTTATATTTGTGTTGCCAGGCGTGGATGGGTTTTTCTCAGTCTCCTTGTGGGCTCGCACAGCCGCGTGCCAAACGACGGCAAAATCTTCGCAGGAATGTCATGTGGGATCATGCTTCCGTCTCCGAAATTGGCAGTTTGAGACGTCCTGAACTCCATTACCATCAAACTGTTGCAGTGTTCGGCTATGACATTTCCAATCATTTCATCTGGATTGGCTCTGACAAACCGATGAGAAGTGTCACTCCCATTGTTTATCGACGAATGCAGAAAAATTCCATTAGCTCCCGCCATCATTTCATCGTCCAGTATACGTCAAGGCACTCTCCAAGCACTGGGAATGCCCAGAAAGCAATACATTTGTGCACAGAATGGCGATTACAACACTTTGCAGGGAGTATTTAGGAAAGCGCCGCCAAGTGGCAGAAGAGTTATCTTCCCTCGTGGAGTGCTGTTTCCAGTTCATCACAGAAATTTGCAACAGGGTTTTCCAGATTTTTTTTTTCATCGACGGGAAAATCGAGTCGGCGGGAACATTTTTTGGGGAAATTATATTTTTTCCAGAAAACCCATTTTTTGGGGTCGGCGGATCCGTAAACCAAGAGAAAAAAAAATCTGGCCTTAGGTTAGCTACGGGAGCATTTTGCGAATGAAATATTTGATGCTTTACCATGTACATTTGTGCAGGAACTGATGCCAACACAATGAACACTGCATCCTACCAGACAAAGGACAAACACAATATGAAGAATCTGCATCCAGCATTCTAACCTTCGATCAGCAGGGGTTGAAATCTTCCCCAAATACTTACAGAACATTGTCAAGAATTGTCCGGCACATAATGAAAATACATGTAAACTGACTGAAAAACTACAGGACAGTGCCAACTTTCTGCCGGACATGTCCTGCAAAAAGACAACAATTTCGTCCCCTGTTCAGTGTATTGCGTGTCATGTGAATAGTTACAGTTTTGTCATAAAACTATCATAGAAATCCAGACAGCCCTTTATAAATGTTTTTTCATGCTGTATCGTGGTGCAAACCAGGCAACACTGTTTCTTTTGTGGTGAAATAAGTGGATCTAAAACCTTCCTATCTGTATTTGTTGTGTAATGATTTATTACTTTGCAATCTCGGGGCTTTGACTTGGTATGAGAGACATCCCAGTGGTCAATTAGTACACAACACATACCTCTATGTCGGTTTTAAAGCCTGAATCGAAACATAGAACAAGAGCCCAAGGGGCTTCAATATACGCCCATATATCTGGAATTACATTGGTTCAAATTTCAAGGTTGTTTAATAGCCTTGATTCCAATTGATCTAGCAATCCAGAGAAAGGTCTACAATTTTTTGCTTATAAGAATGTAACATATATCACATCTTATATTGAATGATAAACTAAAATGAGCTTAACTCTTGGTAACTAGTTGACCTTGAAGCAAGAGCTGAGAGCTCACATATCCCACACTGAAATCAACAATAGTCAAACACAAGAAAATAGTAGTTTTCCTGCAAATGGATTCCTTTCAGACGAGAGAATTTTTCATGAAGGAAGAAGAAAGTGATGAAGTAAACCTTTGTTCTTGAGTTAATAAACAGGTGTGAAGTTCATAAAGGACTCCTCTCCCCGTTAAATTAGTAAATGTATGGTTTTTATTTCACAACAGTTTAACTAAATGAAGCGTTTACATCGACGACAAAACAGCCTTTTGAGTAACCATCGGCTAAAAAACTTTGAGCATCCGTGAGCCACGAACTTGTCGCTGAATTTTTGAATCCACAAACAGGCTTAAAATGGGCAGAAAAAAGGACATCGCGTCAAACAAACGAGCCGTCCGCCGACAAGGAGCTTGGCCCACGACCACAAAAAAGCAGACGACTCGCAGGTTCAGTTTCCGAGATTCCAGAGAACTGGACGATTGATACCTTGAGGAAATGTCTGGAAGAAAACAATATTTATATTCCACAAGGGATAAAACACAGTCATCTCGTTTCTATGTACAAGGCGAACGTCAGTGAAAAACAGACACCTCAACAGCGGAGAGGTCAACGAAGTGCGACGGGAGCCATTATCGCTTGATCAACTTGCGCGTGCGCCAACATTAGTTCCTGCTTCCGGTGTAAACAATAATGGCAGCCCCCATGAAGAAACAATCTCGAGCCCGGAATCGTGCAGATTGAAACATTTGAGCGGTCCTTATCGATAATTTCGTCTACACTGGCAACACTGACATCGCTTGTCGCGATTTCTCCAAGGCAGAATCCATCCGCGACTGCGGATTCTAATGACGACGAGTCCGGTTTCACTTTGGCGTCAGCTGTTCAACAGCAACAACAACCTCGCCCAAATCAAAGTTCTTCGACTGACATTGGCGAAGGTTATCCCTCAGAGGAACTGCCCCACGTGGAGACGGTCCCAGCCTCCATTCGCAAACAATTATACAAGATCTTCCACCAGGTGAACCCAGAGACAGACAAGGAGCGAACCAGGTGCCCCGACATCTCACAAGTGATGTGGTATTAACTGATACTGTTCATGATCTTATGCTGCATGCCGTAAGCCCATCAACTCGCAGAACCTACGATTCTGCTGTACAAAATTTCATTCGTTTTGCCGCATTGCATAACATTCCATTCTGTCAACAGACTAACTTACCAATATGTGAAGAATCAACGTTGATGTACTTTGTGGCATATTGTTTCAAAATTTCTGAGCTCAGGTATAGCACTATTAAGCTACATCTAACTGCAATCAGGCATGTTTACTTAACAACTGGGGCTATGTACCCTATCACTGAAACAAATCAATGTCCAAGGCTTTTCATTATTTTACGTGGTGTTAAAAAGCTCAAAGTGTTAGGAAATATGAGCGTTTTCCAATCACTTATGATATTTTGTCTCAGATATGCACCCTGCTAAGAGCTGGTGTCTTCAGCCCGTTCATTGACGTCATGATGGAATGTACCTGCACCGTAGCCTTCTATGGATTTCTTCGTTGTGGGGAATTTACAACCATGACAGGTCATTTTGACCCATGTATTAATTTAAGTGTTGGGGATCTCTAACAGATGATAAGTCTTCAGCTATGCTTCATTTGAAATCCTCCAAAACAGACCCCTTTAGGAAGGCACTAAGGTCCAGCTATGTCGCATTGGCAACTTATGTCCGGTGACATGTCTAGAGAGATACTTAAATATCCGACAAGCCTTTGGTGTGAGCAAGGATGATCCCTTATTTATAACTGCACCCAGATGTCACCTGACACAAATTCTTATCCAAACTGGCTTATGCAAGAGTACTTGTTAGCTTATTTCTGGAGTAAAAAACTCTTCAGACTTTGTCTCATCTTCTTATTGTGTTGATTGACAAATGAGAACAACTCTGAAGTCAAACTCGATACACTGTACAGCACTATGCAGATTTTTTGCTCTTTCTCCCTTAACTAGCTAACTTTCGTTGCCTAAAGCTGGGCATCATTAGTTGGTTTGTTCTGTAATGTTGTGATGCTCACGTAATGCGCATGCATATTTGCTAATTCTGCATGCTTATGAAGTATCGAATTCAGTAATTGATCAGCTTTCTTCCTTAAGCTTATTTGATATGAATCGGTATGCTATTGCTAATGAGCCAAGAATCAGTTTGGGATATGAGGCAATGCACTAGTAACCTTTAATATGAAATTGAAGTTGGTATATTTGAGTCTCTGTTTGTACCCTCAGATTTCGATTGTTCGTATTTTCGCCTCTTGTTCTTTCGCAACTGAGTTGCTGTTTAGCCTTCAGTGAATTTCCACCGCAATTTTTTAGAATTCAATATTAACTCTATCGAATTTTCCACATATCAAAAGCGATGTGGTATTAACTGATACTGTTCATGATGTTATGCTGCTTGCCGTAAGCCCATCAACTCGCAAAACCTACAATTCTGCTGTACAAAATTTCATTCGTTTTGCAGCATTGCATAACATTCCATTCTGTCAACAGACTAACTTACCAATATGTGAAGAATCAACGTTGATGTACTATGTGGCATATTGTTTCAAAATTTCTGAGCTCAGGTATAGCACTATTAAGCTACATCTAACTGCAATCAGGCATGTTTACTTAACAACTGGGGCTATGTACCCTATCACTGAAACAAATCAATGTCCAAGGCTTTTCATTATTTTACGTGGTGTTAAAAAAGCTCAAAGTGTTAGGAAATATGAGCGTTTTCCAATCACTTATGATATTTTGTCTCAGATATGCACCCTGCTAAGAGCTGGTGTCTTCAGCCCGTTCATTGACGTCATTATGGAATGTACCTGCACCATAGCCTTCTATGGATTTCTTCGTTGTGGGGAATTTACAACCATGACAAGTCATTTTGACCCATGTATTAATTTAACTGTTGGGGATGTGTCTAACAGATGATACGTCTTCAGATATGCTTCATTTGAAATCCCCAAAACAGACCCCTTTAGGAAGGGCACTAAGGTCCAGCTATGTCGCATTGGCAACTTATGTCCGGTGACATGTCTAGAGAGATACTTAAATATCCGACAAGCCCTTGGTGTGAGCAAGGATGATCCCTTATTTATAACTGCACCCAGATGTCACCTGACACGCTCAGTTTTTTATATCAAACCTTAGAATTCTTATCCAAAATGCCTTATGCAAGAGTACTTGTTAGCTTATTTCTGGAGTAAAAAACTCTTCAGACTTTGTCTCGTCTTCTTATCGTGTTGATTGACAAATGAGAACAACTCTGAAGTCAGACTCGATACACTGTACAGCACTATGCAGATTTTTTGCTCTTTCTCCCTTAATTAGCTAACTGTCGTTGCCTAAAGCTGGGCATCATTAGTTGGTTTGTTCTGTAATGTTGTGATGCTCATGTAATGCCGCATGCATATTTGCTCATTCTGCATGCTGATGAAGTATCGAATTCAGTAATTGATCAACTTTCTTCCTTTGATATTGAATGACAATTTATTAATGATTAGTAATGCCGCATGCATATTTGCTAATTATACATGCTTCTGAAGTATCGACTTAAGTACTTGATCAACTTACTTCCTTTGATATTGTATGACAATTTATTAATGATTAATAGCATATCATAATAATCGATTTCAAGACATAAGTGACTTATGTTCTTCCAATGTAATGTAGCATTACCGATTTAGTCAGTGATTGTTTTGCATGAAATGTTCATGGTCTTCAACTGATCTCGATGAAATAATATCATAGTTTTGTCAATATTCTTGCTGTGGAGGTATTAATAACCATGTTTCTAAGCTCATTTTGATATGAATCAGTATGCTATTGCTAATGACCCAAGAATCAGTTTGGGATATGAGGCAATGCACTAGTAACCTTTAATATGAAATTGAAGTTGGTATATTTGAGTCTCTGTACCCTCAGATTTCGCTTGTTTGTATTTTTTGCCTCTTGTTCTTTCGCAACTGAGTTGCTGTTTAGCCTTCAGTGAATTTTCACCGCAATTTTTTAAATTTAATATTAACTGTATCGAATTTCCACATATCACAAGTGATGTGGTATTAACTGATACTGTTCATGATGTGATGCTGCTTGCTGTAAGCCCATCAACTCGCAAAACCTACGATTCTGCTGTACAAAATTTCATTCGTTTTGCAGCATTGCATAACATTCCATTCTGTCAATAGACTAACTTACCAATATGTGAGAATCAACGTTGATGTACTATGTGGCATATTGTTTCAAAATTTCCAAGCTCAGGTATAGCACTATTAAGCTACATCTAGCTGCGATCAGGCATGTTTACTTAACAACTGGGGCTATGTACCCTATCACTGAAACAAATCAATGCCCAAGGCTTTTCATTATTTTACGTGGTGTTAAAAAGCTCAAAGTGTTAGGAAATATGAGCGTTTTCCAATCACTTATGATATTTTGTCTCAGATATGCACCCTGCTAAGAGCTGGTGTCTTCAGCCCGTTCATTGACGTCATTATGGAATGTACCTGCACCGTAGGTATCAGTATGCTATTGCTAATGATCCAAGAATCAGTTTGGGATCATATGAGGCAATGCACTAGTAACCTTTAATATGAAATTGAAGTGGGTATATTTGAGTCTCTGTTTGTACCCTTAGATTTCGCTTGTTCATATTTTCGCCTCTTATTCTTTCGCAACTGAGTTGCTGTTTAGTCTTCAGTGAATTTTTACTGCAATTTTTAGAATTCAATATTATGTGTATCGAATTTCCACATATCTTCTTAATTAACTATAACTTTATATATCTAACTCTTTGGGCATACCTCAACTATCTATTGTCTTAACTAGTTTCGGCTGGGCAATTGTAAACTCCTGACATCATTCTGCAAGTCAGAGTTTGCTTTCCCCAAAGAGATATATATATTGCATACCTGATCCATCTACAATTTAGGAGTGCTAATACATGTACGTCCTACTGTATCTGGTATATATTACTCCAAGTCAGTGTAATTTGTGCATCCGAACATTCATACTAGGGCATGGAGTGCTACTGTCACTAAGTCCATGTACTGTACAGTAATCCTGGAACTTTACTTGCCTAGTCATGTACTATAAATGCCTGTATTGTACCAACTTTACCATGTTTAATAACACTTCCGCCATCAGCATGGCACCATCACATACATACAGGCAGTTGAGTTTACATTCAGCCAACAACAATAGCACCATCTCTAGATATGCATCTCACCATTACATGCCACTATCAGCAGTCTGACATTACGATGGCACATCTACAATACACGAGTCTGCCATTACGATGGCACATCTACAATCAGCAGTCTGCCATTACGATGGCACATCTACAATTTAGCAGTCTGCCATTACGATGGCACATCTACAATATAGCAGTCTGCCATTACGATGGCACATCTACAATACACGAGTCTGCCATTACGATGGCACATCTACAATAAGGAGTCTGCCATTACGATGGCACATCTACAATACATGAGTCTGCCATTACGATGGCACATCTACAATATAGCAGTCTGCCATTACGATGGCACATCTACAATTTAGCAGTCTGCCATTACGATGGCACATCTACAATATAGCAGTCTGCCATTACGATGGCACATCTACAATTTAGCAGTCTGCCATTACGATGGCACATCTACAATACAGCAGTCTGCCATTACGATGGCACATCCGACATTTCATCTGGCAGCCTAGCCTGCCCTGGTATTCACCAAAATTTAATAAATCAATACTCATTAATAATTGTGTTGTGTTGTTTATAAATTAAGGCCTAAAGTATTTTGGGGCCAGTTTGTAAACACACAACCAATCCAAACTCCAAAGCTGTCCTTCTCAATCATATTGGGCCCTGGTACATGGATATTATCGGGCATATGTATATCGAGACATAGATATAAATATGAATATTCATAATCATATTTTGGGGAGCATGGCGGACGACGTTTAAAATTCCCACCTCATCCCACCCAATTTTGTAACATTGTGTCCTGGCAATGGGCAATTGTAAACTCCTGACATCATTCTGCAAGTCAGAGTTTGCTTTCCCCAAAGAGATATATATTGCATACCTGATCCATCTACATTTAGGAGTGCTAATACATGTACGTCCTACTGTATCTGGTATATATTACTCCAAGTCAGTGTAATTTGTGCATCCGAACATTCATACTAGGGCATGGAGTGCTACTGTCACTAAGTCCATGTACTGTACAGTAATCCTGGAACTTTACTTGCCTAGTCATGTACTATAAATGCCTGTATTGTACCAACTTTACCATGTTTAATAACACTTCCGCCATCAGCATGGCACCATCACATACATACAGGCAGTTGAGTTTACATTCAGCCAACAACAATAGCACCATCTCTAGATATGCATCTCACCATTACATGCCACTATCAGCAGTCTGACATTACGATGGCACATCTACAATACACGAGTCTGCCATTACGATGGCACATCTACAATAAGGAGTCTGCCATTACGATGGCACATCTACAATTTAGCAGTCTGCCATTACGATGGCACATCTACAATATAGCAGTCTGCCATTACGATGGCACATCTACAATACACGAGTCTGCCATTACGATGGCACATCTACAATAAGGAGTCTGCCATTACGATGGCACATCTACAATACACGAGTCTGCCATTACGATGGCACATCTACAATATAGCAGTCTGCCATTACGATGGCACATCTACAATTTAGCAGTCTGCCATTACGATGGCACATCTACAATATAGCAGTCTGCCATTACGATGGCACATCTACAATTTAGCAGTCTGCCATTACGATGGCACATCTACAATACAGCAGTCTGCCATTACGATGGCACATCCGACATTTCATCTGGCAGCCTAGCCTGCCCTGGTATTCACCAAAATTTAATAAATCAATACTCATTAATAATTGTGTTGTGTTGTTTATAAATCTGGAATTACATTGGTTCAAATTTCAAGGTTGTTTAATAGCCTTGATTCCAATTGATCTAGCAATCCAGAGAAAGGTCTACAATTTTTTGCTTATAAGAATGTAACATATATCACATCTTATATTGAATGATAAACTAAAATGAACTCTTGGTAACTAGTTGACCTTGAAGCAAGAGCTTAGAGCTCACATACCCCACAATGAAATCGACAATAGTCAAACACAAGAAAATAGTAGTTTTCCTGCAAATGGATTCCTTTCAGAGAGAATTTTTCATGAAGGAAGAAGAGATGAAGTAAACCTTTGTTCTTGAGTTAATAAACAGGTGGGGAAGACTCCTCTCCCCGTTAAATTACTAAATGTATGGTTTTTATTTCACAACAGTTTAACTAAATGAAGCGTTTCAAACATGGGAGACAACTCCACAGGACAATACCATATAAATGCAGGGGAAAAAACTTCGAATATTCCAACAATATTCCAACACATTTAGTCAGCTAAGCTTGATTCAGTTTTGGGGGACTGCGACCTAGACCTTTGACAAATTGATCTCATATGTATGGCTCCACTTTGCCATGCGAGTAAGGTATACTCAAAGTTTGGTACCAATCCATACCTTGAAACTAGAGCTATCGCATGGACAACAAATGTTAATGGATGAATGGACAGAATGCAACATCGCATTACACGACCTCATCTTCGACAGGCATATGAAAATGTGACTTTAATGATTTCTTGATTTTGGGGTCACAATGACCTTGACCTTTGACCTTGACCTCAATTTTGGTACACAACACATCGTCTTCCCTCAATCTATCAATGCACACAAAAAATCATGATTTTTAATGATTTCCTGATTTGGGGGTCACAGTGACCTTGACTTTGACCTTGGCCTAATTTTGGTACATGACAAACCGTCTCCCCTCAATTTCTCAATGGACACAAAAAATCATGATTTTTAACAATTTCACGATTTTGGGGTCACAGTGACCTTGACCTTTGACCTTGACCTACATTTTGGTATGTGACACATTGTGTCCCCCTAATGTATCTACTGACACAAATTGACCTAATTTTCGGTATGCATCACTTCATTTCCGCCTATTGAATCCACTCACAAAAAATTAGAAATTTTTAACGATTTCCTGATTCTTCGATCACACTGACCTTTGACCTCTGACCTTGACCTATATTTAATATGCTACACATCATTCCCCCCTAGGGCATCCACTCACCAAAAATTAGAACTGCAGATAGAAAACTGTCAACGATCAATGATTTCCTGATTTTTGGCAACAGTGACCTTTGACCTCTGACCTCGACCTCAATTTTGGTACGCGACACATCGTCTCCACCTGGCGTATCCACTCACAAAAAATTGCAACTGTGTATAGAAAACGTTCACAGATATAGACCGGACACGAACACTTCAGTGATCTTTGACCTGTGACCTCGACCTTCATTTTGGTACGCGACACATCGTCTCCCCGTAGGGTATCCACTCACCAAACATTGGAGCTGTGGATAGGAAACTGTCCCAGATATAGACCGGCAGCCCTCTTAATTAGGAAAAATTGCCACGGCAAAAAAATAGCTGACCTAACCTAGCCGACGACGGCATTTACCACGGCATTTTTCACGGCATTTTTCTAAATCAACATTTGCTCATATCACACGGCTGTAAATTTGTGATTAAATTTAATTTAATTCTTTTTGATGCGAGTGGTGTTAATACAAGTTCCAGTTGGCCATTGAACACATGCCTATGGTGTCCACTGAACAGCATTTATTGTCCATTTATTGTATATACAGAAAAAAATAAACATTCAAAGTTATTCATGTTTGACATGTCTTGCTTTATTATATTTACTTAAAGAATGAACATTTTAAAACATTATTTAGTGTAGTTTGACGAGGCTAGTCCTGTCCAGCACTAGCAGCAACAGATCTTTTGTGGGCAGATGATTTGCTTACGTGATCGGCGGCGTTACACTTTTTTATAACATCAGTGCCAAAAATCCATTTGTCGGTCAAATTTGACGTACAACCATGTTGGTTCGGACGATTGTTGCCCGAGTAGAAATCTCGACAAGTAGAACAGTAAATTTTTGTCATTACACTGTCCTCTGCTACTTCTGCTTTTATGCTGGGAAGTTCCCACTTTTGAACTGTTGTCACCTTCACCATTGCGAATAAAAACAGTGTAACTTTAACTATGATAATCACGGTGTAACTGTCAGCCATTTTACAGAAAGCACGCCGTGTACTGATATTCTTCACGCATTCGGGTCGGCTGCGAGTTTACCGCTTAGAACATTAGGTTGTGGATACATTTGCCGAAAACATCCGCGTATAAGGGATTCAATATAATGATCTCGTGAAATCTCTCGAAGTCTCCTAGCGAAATTGTGTTCAGGAAACATCCCAGTGACGGAGAATATATGCTCGACGGTTCGAGGTTTATCAAAACTAGAACAACAACAACAACACGCGACGGCAAAAATATTGCCGACCAAAAGTAGAGATATGTCGGCAATTACGACGGCTTTTGCTGAATGCCGTCGCTAATTACGAGGGCTGGACCGGACACGAGAACCGGACAGACGGACGGAAACCGCCATCACATAATATGTCCGCCTTTTGGGCGGGCGTATAAAAATGGTTAGAAGCGGAATTTTTTTTTAATACCAGTCTTCTAAACTATAGGTAAGATAACAACGTACCTTGAGCAACCGATAGACCATTGTCTCTGATGAAAGCAGCAGCCT
>JAVTVY010002588.1:0-36532 GCA_036873755.1 Hanleya hanleyi
AAATTCATATTATGTGTGCAACTCGTGATTGACTAGAAGCCTACCCCAGTTGACTGACCTTGACCTATTTATATATACTGTTTATTATGATATAACATTGAGGAATAAAGCTAGGCTTTCCAAATTAATACTATGTGTACATCTGGTGATGCTCCAAAGGTGTGCTGAAGATGACTGACCTTGACCTATTTTATCCTTGACCTATTTTATCCAGGTCAGATTCTATTTAGTACAATATTCCATGAAAGATTTACGTTGTCCAAATTTATACCACTTATGGCTGGACCTGAAGTCTATTGAAGAATATCACTGACCTTGACCTATTTTTAAAAGGTCAAATTCTATATGTTAAGCCTAAGCTCTCCAAATTCCTGTTCCTTATGCAATTAAATTAGAATTGACTTGAAATTGTTTGAAGATGACTGACCTTGATCTATATTTCCAAGATAAAATTACTTTATTGATTATAAGCTTTTTAGAAGAGCATATTTAGAGCTAAGAATTCGGTCGATCATGCTCTACCAGAACCTCAGGCCTTGGCAAAAGCGATCTACAGCCAACCCTACCAGATCACATTTTTGTTAATCTAGTTCTAAAAATACACTGATGATATTATAGAATGCATGAGTGAGTGAATATGATTTAACGTCGCTTTCAACTATATTTCAGTCATATCACGACGTTTGGTCCTATTCCTTTTCACATCCGGGAACCCCACGGGTGCCTCAGTTATTCGCCTCTTACGACAAGCTCTCTGAGGAGCTGAGGCATATTCTTACCATGACATGCAGTGTGCACAACGACATCCCAGGTCAATCCCCACGGGGCTACAATGCATGATTGCTGGGTGTAAACAATAACTGATAGCCGAGGGGTATTGAAGCCCAATGGGCTATTTTAGTATTTTCTGGTTGTCAATTAGCACACAAATAAATGAATCTGAATTGGATTCAATGACTTATTCTTGTTCATGTCTAGAATAACAATATCATTGAACTTTGACTGCAGTGCGGTTGAATAGATGAATGAATGCCGCTAGGGCGGGTTGGGGGAAACGGGTTGCACGGCGTGTTCGCACGACCTGGCGATGGAGTGCCCAAGTACATCCATCCATCCATCCATGCATGCATTCTGGACTAGTATGTGTACTACGATTCGGACACTGTATGTTTACTGCCAAAATGTTACCTTCTCTAGTTCAGATAATATGCAATTTTTGAATCTTCGGGGTTGTGTTCTTTATCAGAGAAAGGTAAACTCGTTGGATCGTCAAACAATTGTGATGGCATTGCTAGATTCAAATATACAACTCTGAGTAGGCTATTGTATGCAAAGGCAAAAAAAAGTAGAAAGTTGTCGAGCAATCATCGGGAACTCTCATAATAACATCTGGCTGGCTAGATATATTGTCTTAGATACACTGAACGCGAGATCAGCTTGAAAGAAAAGATCGGCTGTTCAGTTAACCAATAGCGACCCTCGCAACTGGCATGACTGGGAGACTCAGTGGAGCTCCCGAGCTCAATGGATCTTGGTACTAAAAACACTATATAACACAGGTATATAATAAAGTTGTACCGGTATTCCATAGATTGTGCCGTATCCAGGGAGCAAACCCCAAGGATATTGTTCATGACTGACTTGTACATATTAACACCTCGACAAATTTGTATCCATCATCCACAGGTACCACATATGCAACTCTCATTTGCCTCGACTTTCTTTACAGTATTGATAAAGTGTCAATAATTCGAGCTACACTTTCCAAATTCATACGACATATGCAACAAGCGGAACACATCGTAAACATATTGAACAGGACCAGTTATTTGCCTGTTGTTTTAGCACCTTGATGCTTTCATTTATTATGTTGACCGATATTCTTATCTTGGAATATAAATTATGAAATTCAGCGACACAAACCTGAGTATGCCAACAAAATAACAGCTAAAAGTTCTGGATGGACTTACTTGTATGATCAATTTGAATGTGAGCTATAATCCCAAGTCCTCATAGTTTATAACCCTGAAGGTTCAATATAAACTGTAATATTGATCTGAATTCCCCGCCGAGATCAATAGATAGTAAAAGCTTCCAATTTTCTCACAATGTCTGTCCAGGATCTCTATTTATAATATGTCCCATGTGGATATTTTATTACACTCTGTAACATGTACATACTTGCTGGTATCAACAAAACCTCACTAGAACTTCTAATGGGGATCATTACACACCAGTTTCTGACAGACTCCAGAGCAGAAACTTCACTGTTCTCTCCTAGTAATGACCCTATAAAATCGGTGATCATCCCAGTACTGAAATTACACTATTCTCTCCTGATAACGACTCTACAAGATCGGTGATGCCCTAGCAGTAAAAGTTCACTTTTCTCTCTTAGTAATGGCACTATACATGCTATAAGATCGGTGATCATCCTAGCACCAAACTTCACTGTTCTCTCCTGGTAATGACTCTACATGATCAGTGATCATACCAGCACTAAAACTTCACTTTTCTCTCCTAGTAATACGATCAGTGATACCCTAGCAGTAAAACTAAACTTTTCTCTCCTGATAATGACTCTACGCGATCAGTGATCATACCAGCACTGAAAGTTCACTTTTCTCTCCTAGTAATACGATCAGTGATACCCTAGCAGTAAAACTAAACTTTTCTCTCCTGATAATGACTCTACGTGATCAGTGATCATCCCAGCACTAAAACTTCACTTTTCTCTCCTAGTAATACGATCAGTGATACCCTAGCAGTAAAACTAAACTTTTCTCTCCTGATAATGACTCTACGCGATCAGTGATCATACCAGCACTGAAAGTTCACTTTTCTCTCCTAGTAATACGATCAGTGATACCCTAGCAGTAAAACTAAACTTTTCTCTCCTGGTAATGACTCTACATGATCAGTGATCATCCCAGCAGTCAGACTGGGGAAAAAGTAGATGGATCTGATTGTATAAAACTGGCCAGTGATGATCCCCACACATATCTGCCATCATAATCACGAGGAGGAACCTATTTGGACCTGTTCAGATACTGGATGATGGTTAAAAGTTCTGCCCTCTCTAAGCCAATGAACGGATTTGAGATGTATCACACAAGAGGCTGTAGCTGGAAGATTGATTAGCAGCACAAACAACACTTCTCAAAACATCAGATCCAGGACCTCCTACTATCCAGTTAATGGTTCTTGATCTACCATACAACACATGGCACACATGTACTGTACCCTGTTTGTGCATGGCTTTTAATCAATCGGCACCATGTTTCAAACCGAGCCGAGTGGACACACACCTGAATGAACAGGATGTCATTATATGTGCTCTTTCAAAGAGCAGCGTAACTTGCCTTCTGTCTCAATCTGAATTTTTTGGCATCAAGTTAGCCAAGAGAAAGCACAAGTAATAACCAACTCCTATATCATTTATAAATGTAATTGTTGGAAATCTCTCTATTCACTGTCGAGCATCAGGAGGGGAGGTCAGGTTTTGAGTTTTTGTTAGCTGAGTTTGTCAGTCGGTTATGTTCCTCCAGAGGTTTGTTGAGCCACAGGTTAATCTTCTTCGGGTCATCACTGGGCTTAGGAAGACTTCTCATAATGTCCCCAATCAGAGTAATTGAGTCCTGCAAGAGTACAAAGAAACAAAGAAAGTCTAGCATTATTGATGAAAGACTAAACATGTACATGGTGAAGGAGTGAAGGAGCTATGCATGAAAATTATGTGTAAGAGAGGGAATCGGGTAGAGGCATAGAGTAATAGAGTGAGTGATCAGAATTTCAACTTCGCTTTCAACAATTTTCCGTCATATCACAATGACCCAGTCACATTAACCTGACACTGGGGTCAACCAGTCCTTGATCTACTTTTTTCCTGCTAAGCGCCAAGTGAGAAAGATACAAGTT
Organism: Hanleya hanleyi; assembly: GCA_036873755.1. Taxonomy (NCBI): domain Eukaryota; kingdom Metazoa; phylum Mollusca; class Polyplacophora; order Lepidopleurida; family Hanleyidae; genus Hanleya; species Hanleya hanleyi. Next base: position 3,919 of record JAVTVY010002588.1, read on the forward strand.
ACATTATTTAAGTCTTTGGTATGATTTGGCCCAGGATCAAACCTAGAACCTACTGCTTGTGAGGTGAGTGCTCTATCAGAAGGTCACCGCAGTGTGATCAACATGGTCTAATACATGCAGATGATATAGGAAGTTGCTAAATGTCTACATGGCACCATAGCAACGGAGCATATGTAGGGAGGTGTGGAGGAATGGGAACGTTGCATGGCATGTTTGCATGACCAGTGCTCATCATGCCATGCTTGAGTGCCAAGTGAATACATCCAATGTTGAATGGATGTATTATTAATTTTGGGTAAGATGCCTTAAATTATGATGACTAACCTAAATTAGATATACTCTGATCGTATTATGTCCATGGGGTCTAAACAAATCATTTTGGCATGGATATGTGACCAGATCGCTCAGACTATTTCATAACCTAACCACTACTTCATCACCATGCGCTCCCCACAGGTAGCTTTCTATGCATTTTATGTGAGAGGCTACATTCCTGATCTACACAGAAATAGCCAAATGTGAGATTGTTATTGGGCCTGGCCCAATTTCCCAGCATGGTCATGCGGGGTAGAAATTTAAAAACATGCTGCAGTCATGGTATATTCTTTTCCTCATTCTCTGCGGTGAAAGCTAATTGTCAATACTAAATAATTACAATGTTCAACTGACATGGGACAAAGATGAAAACAATGTGGACTGACAGACTACTTTGTTTGAAATCAAAGTGATGCAAATGTAGAAATATTTTCAGTGATCATTATGAACTGACTTGCATGTGTTTTTTGTTATCGTAAATGAGTACTTGAAAACTATGTCGGTGGGAACTGAGTTTTAACTAGAGGTTCCGCTTTGACCCTTTGCTGCTCCTCCAGATATCTTGCAGACACAGCCTGTATATATATATGTACAAGTAGATGGACGGACACCGGACACGAATGAACGCTCGCACATACACCAAAACCTAATCAGGTGCGGGGGCTATCCCAATAAAGCTTCCACCCAAGTTTGGTGAAATTTTGTCTGGTAGTTCTCCAAATATCTTGCAGACAAGGTCTGTATATACAAGTAGATGGACAGACGGACAACGGACACAGATGAACGTGTGGTCGAACATTCGAGGTTAAGGGGCTTATAATTGTGCAACATTGTAATGAAACATTGTTGAAAGCTGGCTGCAATGTTGCACAATTACCCACTTCAAGGACAGTTTATTTAAGAAAAATCACATTTTTAAAATCATTTCTTATAGAGAAATTCCATAATGAAAATAATTCCCAAAAAGCCCTCAAGGTTGGATGGACGAATAAAAAACCCCTCAAGGTTCGAATGTTAGTATGTCCGGACACACACCAAAACCTAATCAGATGCGGGGGCTATCCCACAAAAGCTTCCATCCAAGTTTGGTGAAATTCCGTCCAGTAGTTCTCCAGGTATCTTGCAGACAAGGCCTGTATATACATGTACAAGTAGATGGACAGACACGGACGAACGAACTCACACACACGCCAAAACCTAATCAGATGAGGGGGCTATCCCAGTGGAGCTTCCATCCAAGTTTGGTGAACTTCTGTCCAGTAGTTCTCCATATATCTTGCAGACAAGGCCTGTATATACATGTACAAGTAGATGGACAGAAGGATGGACACCAGACACGGATGAATGCACAGACACACACCAAAACCTAATCAGATGAGGGGGCTATCCCAATGAAGCTTCCATCCACGTTTGGTGAACTTCTGTCAAGTAGTTCTCCAGATATCTTGCAGACAAGGCCTGTATATATATGTACAAGTAGATGGACGGACAGATGGACGAACGCACGCACACACACCAAAACCTAATCAGATGAGGGGGCTATCCCAATGAAGCTTCCATCCAAGTTTGGTGAAATTCCATCCAGTAGTTTTCAAGATATCTTGCAGTCAAGGGAAGGGGACGGACAGACGTACAGCACAAACACTAGATGTCTCCCCCAACATCGTTGGTTCCTTGTTTGCTGTTTGATGGGGATGTGCATTATTACATGTGTGTAATGTGAGGGGTAAGTGTGTGGCTTCGGGGGTTGGTGGTGGGGGATGTAACTACACTCTAATGTTATATTGGAGGGTGTATCTAAATTTGCCAAGAGAGAACAATCCTCGTGAGCCAGTGTATCGATCAATCCGTTCGGATCGATACACTGGCTTGGTTAGTTTAGCTTTAGCAGTTCTATTTCTCGAAATCGAACCAATCAGCAAGCATGCTTAACAAGCTCATTAACACAGTGTATAACCCTGTCCGGCTGGGATTTATTTATGACGAGCCATCTGTGCCCATTTTTGGTGTGATCGTACCGAGTCGACACGTGTGCTGAGATGGAGCTAGCATTTTACAATTTTCTGCGTGTTACACACCACTTTATGGAAGAAACTGAAGGAGATAATGTTCTAGATTTATTTTGACAGATCCTGTGTCAAATTCAACTCCATAGATCATCTCGTTTTCATCATAATCGTGTTCATGTTAGAAATTTATTAAAACTCTGTCGAATTTTACAGTTATGAAGTTGATTGTTCTTGTGGTATAGGATTTCACATTTTGGTCTGTATAGTATAAAAAAATAGAATGGTAGTTAATCAGATATGACTGGTACAGAGGAGATAAATATAAGTATTAAGAGGCGAATATTTAGGAACAAGTGTTCATGTCCTGAAATGAGACTCTCAGTATTTTTGTCGAGGGGATTTTTTCGACTGTTCGAGTTTTTGATGAGTTCCTGTCCGCATTTTTGGCGTGCATAGTAAAAAGCGAAGTGCAATTACTGTGCACATATACTATAGCAATGCCTAATCGGCACTGATACTAGTGTTCATGTGTAGGGCCGAATGATGACTTAATTATTCCAGTGGGTTTCATATCTCAGAACCCACACTACGGCACCATGATCTGTTTCATTTTCATGTTGTCTTATAGGTTTTAAATTGTTCTAAGAATACCAGAGGAAGAATCATTCCAAGAAATATTCATAGGCCCACAACCAGTCCGCGGAAGATCGACGAAGAAATCCGCAAAGCTCGCAAAGCCTAACATATTTCACTGCCATAAATGTCACTTTTGACCAAATGGAGGTTCAACCTCCAGCGGCACAGGGACGTACATACTGAAGCATCGTACGGCTGTCCAATTTACAGTAGACCATTCAAAGTGAAATGGTCCAGAGATACACACACCAAATATCGGAAATTGCGGGGAAATTAGAATTTTCGATATCGAAAATTCAGTTACCGATATCGGAAATTGTCACTGAATTTCCGATATCGGAAATTGCAATTCTAGTTTTCGTAAAGCGTCCAGAGCTTTCATTTTCGATATTGGAAATTCAGTGACAACTAGAGGTTCCGCTTTGACCCTTGAGTTGCCGCTCCGGCATGAAGCCTATGCTGGTTGTTTTTTTAACAAAAACATACGTCTCCCCCATCCTCCCACCCTGCCTTGAATGGGCACATTATTTAAGGGAAAGTGCTATAAAATGAATGCAATAAGTATCTTAAACAAAGCTGCGTATCTAAAAATATTAATTACAAAGAAGCGATACAAGTAGATGAACGGATGGACAGACACCGGACACGGATGCATGCATGCACACATACACCAAAACCTGATCAAATGCGGGGGCTATGCCATTGAAGCTTCCATCCAAGTTTGGTGAAATTCCGTCCAGTAGTTCTCCAGATATCTTGCAGACAAGCCCTGTATATACATGTACAAGTAGATGGACGGACGGACGGACACTGGACATGGATGAATGCACGCACACACACCAAAACCTAATCAAGTGAGGGGGCTATCCTACTGAAGCTTCCATCCAAGTGGGGTGAAATTCCGTCCAGTAGTTCTCAAGATATCTTGCAGACAAGGCCTGTATATACACAGCCCTCCAATTAAGGATGGTTTGTGGTAACCTGTAAACAGGTTACCACAAAACAAGAAGCGGTAACCCGGTTCAGAAAAACAGGTTACCGCGCGTGCTTTTGGGTTGTTGTCAAAGAGATAAATGATATTCGCTTGGCCGTGTTAACTCAGATGTAATATTCTTGTACGACACTTCCAATCATGTTAAATCATTCAATTTTGTAAAGTCTGAAGTCGAGATATTGCTTTTAGTACATGTAAAACTGATTGCTTGTATGTACAGGTGCAGGTATTATTTGCTAGTCTACATGTACTTCATAGATATTGCAAATAGTACGAAATGAATTTTGTGCTCTTACATGTAATTAATTATTAAATATCATCTAAAATGTTAGTTTATGTTTTTCAGTAGAAGCATCTGAATGGATACTGTCATGAAATATTTAAAATTTGGCACTTTTTACAAAATTAATGTGATTGTGAGGATGTCATTGTGAGTGTCGCTGTTGTACGGTTTTCTCAATTTTTGGCTGACTTGAACACATAATTGACAGCAATGATAATACATTATTAAATGAAGCAATTTTGATAAAATTCAGTGAATAGTCAGTTGTAATTGATATTTTGAACTGTTTTGGTTTCAGCTTTGTTGAAACAGTAAAACTGAAGTTACCTGTGTACTGATGAAATAAAACTATATATTAAACTACATACAACTTGAGTACTGTCCTTCATTTCATTAAATATGCTGTATTGATACGATTTCAATATTGTGTTCGTGCATTTTTTTTCAAACAGTTGTCTCGCCGCCGGGGTTTGAGTGGTGGTTGTTGTTGTTTTGTTACTTTCACTTTGACTGTCATCTTTGCCGGTGAGATTGGTTTTAGCCCAGGCTTGAAGAGATCCAGGTTTTACGTGTCTGGAAACATTGCTTTTATGTACATAATCAACGCCATCGGCGTATGATATAATTCAAGCCAGCGAATTTCCGTGAAGTGTTGCTTGTGAACGAATGTCCGCAAAATGCCGACTGCAAATTTTGCAACTCCACTTAGTGATATTGTCTTCACTGTGAACTTTGTAAAGGAAGAAGAGATGAAACTGTCATTTCAGAAATGTTCTCAGTTTCTCTGGATTTCGTTGACATTTCTAACAAAGTATTGAACAAACACAGCAGATGCCAACTGTCAAACGTACGATGCACGTTGATGCGCGCACACTGCACACCAGACTGATTTGTTTCAGTAAACCCCGACTGACCTACTTATCGTAGGGAACCAGGCTTTGCTGCGGCAGTATCAAACGAAACGGGGTTTCCGACCTGGGGAATTTCCATGCCTTCGGGGCGACAGTAACTTGTAAAACTGCGTGTACGATGAATAGCCTGTTTATTTGATTCGATCTTTCAACAAAAACAAACCGGTCAGTCGAGGATACAGAAATCAGATTGAAGTGTTACAGTTATGAAGAAATAACAAGCAAACAATAAAGGCCAATTTGGCCTGTGTGACAACAGACAATATTTTTATTTTATCCACAGACGATCACAGCTTAACATCGCGAACGGACAAACGGTCGCCGGAAAATCAAACTCGGTAACCTCCTGGTAACCTGAACGAGCGTTCGCCACTTACTTGGAGGGCTGTATACATGTACAAGTAGATGGACGGACGGACGGACACCGGCCATGGATGAATGCACGCACATACACCAAAACCTAATCAAATGAGGGGGCTATCCCAGTGAAGCTTCTATCCAAGTTTGGTGAAATTCCATCCAGTAGTTCTCCAGATATCTTGCAGACAAGCCCTGTATATACATGTACAAGTAGATGGACGGACGGACGGACGGACACCGAACACGGATGAATGCATGCACACACACCAAAACCTAATCAAATGAGGGGGCTATCCCAATGAAGCTTTCATCCAAGTTTGCTGAAATTCTGTCCAGTAGTTCTCCAGATATCTTGCAGACAAGCCCTGTATATACATGTACAAGTAGATGGACGGACGGACGGACACCGGACATGGATGAATGCAGACACACAAACCAAAACCTGATCAAATGAGGGGGCTATCCCACTGAAGCTTCCATCCAAGTGGGGTGAAATTCTGTCCAGTAGTTCTCAAGATATCTTGCAGACAAGGCCTGTATATACATGTACAAGTAGATGGACGGATGGACGGACACTGGACACGGATGAATGCACCCACATACACCAAAACCTAATCAAATGAGGGGGCTATCCCACTGAAGCTTCCATCCAAGTGGGGTGAAATTCCGTCCAGTAGTTCTCAAGATATCTTGCAGACAAGCCCTGTATATACATGTGCAAGTAGATGGACGGACGGACGGACACCGGACACGGATGAATGCACGCACATACACCAAAACCTAATCAAATGAGGGGGCTATCCCAATGAAGCTTCCATCCAAGTTTGGTGAAATTCCATCCAGTAGTTCTCCAGATATCTTGCAGACAAGCCCTGAATATACATGTGCAAGTAGATGGACGGACACCGGACACGGATGAATGCACGCACATACACCAAAACCTAATAAAATGAGGGGGCTATCCCAATGAAGCTTCCATACAAGTTTGGTGAAATTCCATCCAGTAGTTCTCCCGATATCTTGCAGACAAGCCCTGTATATACATGTACAAGTAGATGGACGGACGGACGGACACCGGACACGGATGAATGCACGCACATACACCAAAACCTAATCAAATGAGGGGGCTATCCCAATGAAGCTTCCATACAAGTTTGGTGAAATTCCATCCAGTAGTTCTCCAGATATCTTGCAGACAAGCCCTGTATATACATGTACAAGTAGATGGACGGACGGACGGACACCGGACACGGATGAATGCACGCACATACACCAAAACCTAATCAAATGAGGGGGCTATCCCAATGAAGCTTCCATCCAAGTTTGGTGAAATTCCATCCAGTAGTTCTCAAGATATCTTGCAGACAAGGCAAGGGGACGGACAGACATCCATCCAGACAGACAGACATCCATCCATCCAGACAGACAGACAGACAGACAGACGGACAGACAGCACAAACACTAGATGTCTCCCCCCAACATAGTTGGGGGAGACATAATTCCTGATATGGGAAATTCTATTTCCAATATCGGAAATTGAATTCCCGATATGGGAAATTCTATTTCCGATATCGGAAATTGTCACTGAATTTCCGATATGGGAAATTCTAATTCCCGATATCGGAAATTCTATTTGTGATATCGAAAATTAGAATTTCCGATATCGGAATAAAAAGCACTTTGGCTTGCCATACTTTAAGTGGGTCGACAGGGACAACACTTAAAGAGCAGTCCCTGTGGACACACTTAAAGGGTTATTTCAACACTTTACGAATAAGTTTCAACACTTTAGTTTTAAGCGTCTCCAAGTGTCTCAAAATGTTCAAGTGGAGATCATCTATGTCGTACGACCGCAATAATGTAAAATACAACATCTAGGCCGACAAGTTGCTTTGCTTTTGAGATTTGGATTTTGTTTTTTATATCATTGCAAATTCTGAATATACCAAAACTACAGTGCTTACAATAGGAACAAAGAAGTGATTCAAACATTATCATGCAGACACCCGGCCGGTATAGTATTTTATTTCTTTTCTTTTTTTACAAATTGTATTCCTTGCCAATGTCTCAGTATGTACGAAATATTGACGCAAAGGACGCAGTACATTCGAGCCAGAAATCGTCCCCAGTTTGAGGTGCCAAAAATAATCCTTCCCAAAAATAAAATATTACCTATTAAAGAAACATTTTGACTGGCATAAAGATCCGCATTTTGTTATACACAGAATAATTCCAAGACATTAAGTATCACGGTTCTCGAAGGACAGGGCTGTGAAGTATTACTGCAAAATGGCTGATTTTAGGTGGAGACGTCTATTTCTCTCTGTAAATATATTCATTTTACATTCGAACATAACAAAACTTGCCCCGGTCCCCAGCTACATACTTGAACAATCTCTTGGAACTTGATCAATTTATTGAGACAAAGCATAAAACTAATCCTGCATGGGTATGACTTTGCACTCTTAATATGTTTTCTGTTCGGTTCAACGTCTTCGAATTGCACGAAAGTATACACCAATTCACGGCCTTATCTGAAAATCACGATACTCGCTCGCTTGGAATTATTCGGAGTATACATTCGTATCAAAATCTATTTTTTTCCATAGGTCATATTTTTCATATGTTCCTAGCTTCAATCACATCCTTTGGGTGGTACGCCATAGTAATATCGAAGGTTTAAATTTATGGGTATATGTATTTTCATTTTTTGATGAATGTATATTTATTTTGGGCGTCCTCGCAAATTCTACCTGTTAAAACATGTATAAATTCACATTATTGTTTAATATCCTGCAACACCAGGTTCAGGATATGCTGTACCGTATTTCTTGCCAATCTCAATATTTCTATATGCCGGTATTGGCGAAAATGTTATATTTCGTAATTTCTTCGTGCATGTAAAAAACTGCATCCACAGGTAATTTTAATTATTTATTTTTTATATGTTGTGCAGAACGGAATGTGTTCTCTCAATTTCGGATGAAAATTTAATTACATGTGATTTACATTTACCGGTACATTTTTTCATATCTTGCAGAAACAAATTCGGAAATTGCCGTACCTCGTGCCAATCTCGATATATTGCCACAATTTTGGATCTTGAATTTTCACCTTTTTAAAATGTTTAATTTGGATTGTGAAAGCATACATTTTCAAGTATAAATTGTATTGCCTTCCATCTTAAATTCCAAGTTCAGAATGTACCGTACTTGTCAATCCAGTGGTTTTCTCGATTACAACTTAGGGTGTCGACGTACTTGCTCAAGTTATACAGGCAATTTGTATACAGGTTTTCGTATTTCAAATGCCGACTGGATGAGTTGACTTCATCTAAAATCCAAGTTTAGATCAATGAAATCTGCATGTTATACATGGAAGTCGTAGCCAGTTCCAAACATTAGATGATTAAGTTTCGTTGTGATCTAAGGCACTGGCAAACTGAAATCACAATAATTGCACCTGTAGAGGAGATCCAAATTAGTGATCTTCTCCATAGTGTATACCTGCTTTTAGCCAGGAAAAAGAAGGAGAATGAGTGTAAAATGCAAGAGAAATTGGGGTCTTGCATCGTGACATGCAATATTTGGGCAATCATCTTTGCCCTGAAAGGGGCATCGATGTTGTCACTACTGTCTTTCCTTTGTTGGACGATTCATATTTCAGAAGGAGAGTGATATGTGCACAAATAACATCCATATTGTGCATGGAAAATTGGGTAGCACGTCGAAAAGTCGTACAGCGCAATTTTCTACCTCTTCACAAAGGCGCACTGTGTCACATCGAAATTTCTACATATTAATAATGAAAACTAATACATGAATAAACATATGTCTTTTATGTGCTTATAAAAGTGATATTATATGGAGAAATATTCCATCCTTTCACAAAATTGCTTATATTTTCTTACCTCACTATCGCTAGAGTGAAAGCATATGCGACACTATAATAGCTGTTTTTGTCTGAATTTATTCCCATTACCTTGATTATTCAGTTATGGTCTAGAATTGTCGCCAACACATGATGGTCTCTTGTGCTTGTCTTCCTATCACCTTGAAATGTTGCCAAGATGACAATTGTTTTTGTGTGTCATCAGCGATTGCGTCAGGAAGATGTACAGTTCCATCGTCATAAATATATCACAGGCGGACAGGCTTACACACCGTGATTAAGCCAATCAGCTGAGAGGTTTGAGAAGTAACTGGTTTGAACTTCATCGTTGGCCAAACTACTTTGATGACAGACTGAAATTGACATCGGGAGACAAAGCATAAACTGGAGGCTTGGGATACTGACATGACAATTCAAAACAACTGTGGGGAGGAAATATAAGAGATGTGTGATAGAGGCAATCATTTGAACTCATTTGAATCACCAAAATGTCCAGGTCAACCCTCTTCGAAGATTTAGCTGGACTTGTGAAGATGAGGGAGGACCAGCTACATACGGGAAGAAATGTTCCAGTCTTACCATATTAGCTAGATGTCTGCTAATTTTATCCTCCATTGTTTTCCTCTGTAGTTCTACAGTTTTCTCCCTCACAAACTGTTTTTCACGCTCTTTTTCCTCCAGTGTTTTCCAATGTTTCCTAAAACCATTAAAACAGCTTATATTTCATCAGCTGGATAATATGTATCACACAGTCTGAAGTTCAACATGGTCATCTACATTCCAAGTACAGAACTTTAACATGGTCATCCATGAAAGAAAAGATACTGTCAGTTTAGGAAAATATCAGATATAGAACCATGGACACTACAATACATGTACCTACCTGCAGTCTTTACAGTGTGTAGGATTGTGGATCTTCACCTTGGAGGCCTTAGAAAATAATACAAGAAAGGTATTATCACTTTACATCAAACCAACATTTCTTTAAAATTTAAGTCACCACTTCCAAAACACTGTGTTCATATATAATGCCTTTTTCATGATTTAGCTCAAATCACCATGGACAGAAACATTATCAGTGTATTGTCCTACATTTCTTGTATTATTCCAGACATAGGTTGAATAGCACAGAGGTTACAGAGATTCGCAACAAATTAGAACTGATTTAAACGACAACTCGCCCAGAGTTGTCGCCCTTACACCATAACACTTTTGTTTCTCCTGTAAAACCAAATAAAACAAAACTGAGACAAGTTTTACTTAATCAATAACTTTCAAAGCATACCGGTAATAAATGCTTAAAGTGCTGAAAATCTTTCAGCTTTCACACACCAGCTTAATTCCCCACAAGGATGATGAAATTATAATTGAACTTTATGTTCTGCATAAAGACTTATTATTGAGGGGATGAGAGTTTGGGATAGGAACAATAGGTTTCACAGTAACTGTTCTATTAGTTTGATCACTCTATTAGTCTTCAATAGCATCCAAACCATGGGTCAAAATCTGATTGCCTACCTCATAAATGTGTGCAACTTACATCTGATATTTCATGAACTTCCCCTTATACCACTATACACAGCACCTACCATAATGATACATACCTGTTCCATGGCAGCCATGAAACTTTTTGTTTTCAGTTTATCTATGATACATGGGTGGAAACCATACTCTGTCACAGAAACAATCTCCTTCACAGCTGGATCTTCTCTTGTCACCTTACAATCTATACCTGAATGGAGATTACATAAATAACACACTCCCTTTAAAACAACAAAACATTAGAGGTGAAAATTTAATATTAACAGTTGTGACTTTTTTCTTACAGCATAGGCTATGATGTTCAAATTTATCACCAAAAAGAGCCTTATGGACTTCAATATACTCCTGTGCATGCCTACCTCTAACCCTTCAAAATATATTGTGTTAACTAGAATTTGACCTTGATGAGAAAGGTCAACTTGAACAGGCTTCTAATTAATCACGCCATGACCTGCAAGATACTGCAATAATTAGAATTTGACTTTGATAACATAGGTCAAAGTCAGTCAAATTGGAAAGGCTTCTAGTCAATCACCAGTTGCATATATGTAGCATCAATTTAGAGAGTCTAGATGTAATCCTTCAAAAGTTTTCACCAATACTCAAATTTGACCTAGATAAAATAGCTCAAGGTCAGTCATCTTCACTAGGCTACCGACCCATCGCCAGTTGCATGTTATATGAATTTAGAAAGCCTGGCTATTTATAATCCTTTAAAAGAGATTGTGTTAACAAGCAAGATAGACAGATGGATGGAACATGCACACAGACAATACCCTTTGACCAAAACAGCCTGAGGGGTAAAAATAGGCTTCACTTGCAATCACAATCCACATCTCTGAACTGTACTTACAGCATAAACGTAACAATTTCAGTCGTTCATTTTTGAGGAGTGTGATCGAACTCCCACAACATCACACTCCTGAACGTTAGCTCAGGAGTGTGAAAAATACCACTCGTCAAATGTAAGCTCCTTATGCTATAACACGGAGGCGTGCGATATCACACTCCTTTTCATTTTTTTCAAATTTTAGGAGTCACAGCACTCCTTCTACTTTCAAAAACGAGAGAATGCAATTTTCAATGATATACTGATTTGTCAACAAGTGAACTTGACCTCTTTGACCCATGTGTAAGGTATACCCGAAGTTTGGTACCAATCCATGACCTAGAACTGGAGATGTTGCATGGACAAGCAAAAGCTAATAGATGGATGGAAATCGTGATCACAATATACGACCTCATCTATTGACATGTGTATAAATCGTGATCACAATATACGACCTCATCTATTGACATGTGTATAACCTGATCACAATATACGACCTCATCTATTGACATGTGTATAACCTGATCACAATATACGACCTCATCTATTGACATGTGTATAAAAAGATAATTTAACTGTACATTACTGATGAGAGTTCAAAAGACCAGTAAAAAATTCCTTAAAGCATATAAGGTGGAATGTGAATTCATACTCACCTAATTTTTTCTTTGTTTTCAGAAGTTTGATTTTTCGTCTGCAATATTTGGATTTTGTTTCATTCACCTCAAGCTTGGTAGCTGAAAGTATTCATCAAACACATCTTGATAATGGAATATGTAGGATGACTGCAGAGACTTATGATCACAGTATCTTTCACATTCACAACAAACCAGTGGAACATGGAAGCACCAATTCCATATCTTCAGGAAGTAATGCAAGTATACCTTCCCAACCCATTGTAGTTATACCAATCAGAAAGAACTTGAACAAAAAATGATTAACAGTTTGAGGCAACAGTGTGCAGGAATGCATTCCCACATGTCCAATTACATATCGACACACACGTACTCAGAAATTTTTAGCACATTTTACCAGTACGGATATCCAGCCAATCAGAAGCACCTATCAGCTTTATTCCTCACGAGCTCGCCAAGCAAAATTTCATATCTCTATCAAGTGTGGGTGAAGTTAGCTGTGTGGGTGAAGCCAACTGTGTGGGTTGGCTACCGACAACTAGATCAGCCCTGTGGAAAGGAGGTTACCGCCCACTGTACTCATATACCGGGGCAAACATGCTCAGATCTCTGTCGATATTCGATTCGACTGGATTCGTACAGATGAGTGGAATGGGGCAAACAGGCATGTTGTGTCCTACTTATCTCTATCATAAATGACTCACCCGGTTTAGGTGGAGATGATATAGAAGAGACAGATACAGCTACCTTCCCAGAATCCTTCAGTTTGAGTTGTCGGACAAGGCTCTGTACGAAGTCCAACCTGGCATTCTCCTCCTGTTCTTGAATGTTTAAGAGCTACAATAGAAATGATTCTGGTATATAACTAATGTTTCTCTGACAAATGTTCTAATCTTGTAACATTCTACCTCCAATTCGAAAATTTTTATGAAGGTATGGTATGGTATATTCCTGATAGTTCAACCAGTAAGGCAGTACATATTAAGCAATAAGTGAGCGGCGTTTTCTCTTCGTTAAATTGGATCACCATTTCAACCACAGTAGATCGACTGACTTTTTCCACCCAAAATGTGATTACCCCATTAATCCTGGGTGGTACATGATTTGATTACGTAAATAACATTTGGTGATGCTTTTGTAGAGGGTACATTTCATCTCAAGACGATGCTGGATTCCACATGATAGAAAACACTTGTAGGTGTATCATGACTAGGTAATACGCTGCAGTTCACTTCAGCTGCAAACCTATGATTCTGAAATATACATGTAGTTCATATCCTTGCAATTTCTAGACTCTTTTTTTCTAAACTTTAAATGAGACAAATAGTATTTTTCAAAACATGAAAACTTTAAAGGTCTCGCCTCGTCTTAAAATGATTTATATTGTTCTTCAATAAGTTAGTTTGCCCAGTGACTTGAGTGTCAAGTTCTGTATTTATCAACTCACATTCGTACTACTGCTCTCGTCTTCAGATGGACTCAGATCAGATGTCTCAAATGTCTCAGTGTAATCATATTTTGTGTGGAGACTTGTCTGGATGTCATCACCTTGGAGCCATCTGAAATAATACAGGGCAACAGAAGGTTTTAGTGGTGTTTCTCCTTATAACCCACTAGTATTTACATGTACAATATAGCTACTTTTCAGATTGGGGTGCATAAAGTGAGGATATACAGAGCTGAAGAGAGGGACCAACTGGAAAACCGTACTTCACCATGTTTACAAATCTCTTTTTTCAAATATTCTTTGCGTATTGGTAAAATGTACCTTAAAATGCATACATACGAATAGGTGCAGGAAATACCAGTACTGTCATGATCATTACGAGTAGAAATAACTGCGTTTTAGTCCCCAAATAAATGAGGAAGAATTTGTACGATACCTTTGTGACTCGATTACAGTGTCTTGGCTCTCGTGACTTGTTCCATAAGAGGATAACTTAGTCCTTGAATCAGACGAGGAATACTGGACTGTCTCTGAGCATGACTGTCGATTGTCAGACTCGTAAGGAGAAGAAGTAGACTTCAAATTCCCATATAAACTGCTATCAGAGAAAGACCTCCGTGAGAGCACAGATGGTGATGAGCAAGCATGACTGGTGTCCGAGACAAAAGTATCCGAGTAAGACAATTTAGCTTCAGTGGGAACAGTGTGAGAATCAGTAAGATCAGGGGTACTTCTGGATCTTTGTGAAGATTGCTCCAATGACAATGTATAGTTATAGCTATCAGCCTGGTCCGAGAACCGTACAGCAGTCGGTGTGCGACTCCGTGCTGACCGGGGAGTCGGGGACAATGAGGACAGTGGACGTGGAGACAGACTCAGTAATTGATGACCATCAGGTTTGTCTTGGGGAAATAATCCTCTCTTCATACTGCTAAGATGAAATGAGAGCTGGTCTCAATAAAATATAAGAAGGTTAAAATTATCTCTTCACTGGTGCTTTGGTTACGAGTATGTGGAGTACCCAGCTGTCATATCGTGGAACTTTTATTCTGAAATTTAGAAAGAAAAGCTTTACAATAATCTTGAATCAGGCAGAGTTTGCTTCTCCATGGGAATCCAGCAGATTGAGTTTATTGAAGACTTTCATGGAATGAACCAACTACACTGAGATACACCTAGAAATTATGGAAATACATTTCACAGGTGGGCCAACTATTATAAGTGTTTGCTAATATGGGAATTGACATTTGGAGCTTCTGATAGGAGAGTGATTAAAAAACACAAGAGCATTCACAAAAACAAACCGGACATTGCAGGGGATAGTGAATATTGACAACTTGAAGAAATTTAGCCCTCCACTTAAAATTATTTCTCAATAAAAAAGAATTTTCCGGAAAATGTGATCTACTTTTTGCCTCAAATTTTTTAATTGGTATTTAGAGCATCTTTCCTTATTGTTTTCTCTCATTTTTTGCAAGTCGGATCCCCTTGGATCATAGCTCTCTTTCCTATTTCTTACTAAAATATGGTACAAAAGACCATCTATGGTGAGACATTACACCCCACCCCAAAAGACAAAACAAAAACCAAACGTCTCAGTAAACATGGAATCAAACCATCATTGGTTTATAGCCATTATACTAATGAATAAATTGATGAACATACTCACCCTACTTATTCATATGCCATATTTTATTACGTATTAAAGTAGAATCATGTTGCTCATCAGTCTCATAACAATGTTACTATCAGCACCCCCTGCTGATCCAAACATGGTGTGTCCCTGAGTTAACCCGTCTGTGGAGGAGGTGAGTCGGAAGAGCTATCGTATACGGACTGGCTGAGATAACATTGTGAAGAGAAACTGACAAAGGTGTCTGCATGTTCACTGATTGGACTCCGAATCTGTGAAATTATCCCCACCCGACATTATCCCCACCAACACTTCTCCACCGACATCTTCCCCAACATTATCCCCATGCACCTGCATGATATGGCTGTATGATGCCCAGTCTGTTTATTTTCAATAAATGTGTTTGATATGCAGAATTATAACCATTTAGGTATTTATATGTTATATTTCTGTTCTTATCCAATACATTTGCAGGCATGTAAAAGATCTTTGTACAACGATTGATCGTTCTTCCACACCAAGAATCCCAGCCAAGAATGGTCTAATTCGCATCAATCTATTTTTTTCTAATCGTTGAAAATGAAATTCCACAGATGGATATTTTTTTGGACTCACCTTGTACAAACATATTTGTCGAACTTCAGCTTCAACACACAATTACCACTCAATTTTGCATGAAAAGTGAATATTAAAATCATCAAATCTAAACAAATAAAAATTGAGCATACACTCTGGAGTCCTAATTACGAATATCACTGCAGTCCGATAATGGGGAATAATGGATGCTCCCTAATATAGGAGAATCTCTTTGAAAGTAGGGGTTAGTTAATAAATGGTATAGTTTAAAAAGCACTTCACAGAATTTGATAATTATGCATATTCTTTTATTTATATATGCCTTCTTACATGTCTTATCACAGTAAGACACATAATTTGAGTACATCGACTTTCGTTATAGATTTCCTTTGCGACAAATGAAGTACCCAATAAACTGTCAGGAAACTTGATCACGAACAGCTTTGACCCCATCAACATATCGGATGGCCTGAAGCTTATGTTGCATTATATAAAATCCAGTTTATCACAAATTATGATTCAAAGAGTAGTCCTTGATCATTCAGTTATTTGTGTGCTTCTATGTCTATTCCTAATGAACTAGTAAACGTATACTGCAAAAAGTGTCCAATAACTGGCAGGTGATGCTAAATATACTGGACGCATACACTAAAGAAATCGAAATTGCGGTTATTAATCCGTGGAAAAGGTTGAATAGCATGATCGGGCTATTCGTCCTTTTGTGGAATTTATGATAGGGTTGAGTGGACTCTATTGAGACAACAGAGCCTATTAACATTAGACCCATGCAAGCATGCCAGGTAAAACAAATAGCTCAGAATTTAACTTTATCAATATAAAACTATAGTTTATGGGTTGTCCAACTGATTTAACCCCACGTTTCCTTCTCAGCAGCCCGATCTGTCTGCCAATACAAACGATTAGATCTTATCAGAAAACTCTGACATTTTTCTATACACCCTCCAAATCATATAGCCTTGCACAATTCCAAATCAGATCGGTCGGCTATACATACTCTTTCAAAATTTGCATTTTAAAAATTTTAGTCGGTATTCTTTCACCCTTTTCTGGAATAAGAAAATAGTATGCAAGGGTCGAGCTATAAAACTAAGCACTGTGTCCGTCAACAGAAAGATAATATAGCGCGATAATGATATTTATCCTTAGGCGGATTAAAATTAATTTCCTCATTTGAGCATCATTTTTAAAAAATAATCTGGGTAGGGTGGGTGGGGTGTTTTTTTATTGTTTTTATTTTTATAAAAGTGGTTTATGTGAAAATAGAATCCCAACTACATGTACCTTCGATCATTACGGGTGGATTTTTGTCATTTTATTTTCTTTCATATTTTTCATGTTTTTACTTAAGAACAACAACTCATTTTCCCTTTGTTCACTCAGCATATAAAGTATAAGCCCCGTCGTTATCCCATTAGTACCGGTCCTGCATTACCGCATATTCATGCCAGGCATGAAACTGAAGCCAGCAATGCCGCCGTCTTGGGACACTTCATAGTAGCAACTCATTGATCGATTTTTCCCTTACAGTTTACTCGCGCTAAAACTGTAATTTTTACACCACCAAGACAGCGTCGTTACCGTAACTTATTGGCTCTCGTGAAAAAACGCAGGAGCGTGAACCTGCCCTTTGCCATTCCAAGCTAACTGTGCATCATACTTATTTTTTCAAATTTACCCAAGAATTGTTTAAAGCAGCTTATCAGATAGCTATATGGTCAGGGTTACTGGATATGGAATATCCTTGAGATTGTTCAGTTTATTGAGGTCACAGAGCTTTTTAAAGACATGCATTGTTGCAGCCTCCTCACTGAGGTCACTGAGGTACAATTCTGCCAGGTGGAATTTTCCACAAAGAACTAGTTCAATCACACTGATCTACTAAGCAAAAAATAGGTTATTGGCCACTCTGTTGCAGCAGAGTGCTATATCACTGTCAGATGTTACAAGCTGCTCGAGCTGTCTGCATGTATTCCACCTCATTTTGGTGTCACGGGAGTCACAAAAGTGAGTATAATTGTTTTGTTCTCTAAGACCTATCTCATCCACAGATAAATAGTTTATGTTTATAAATCGTCTATTATAACAACAACTAAAACCTGGTTAATATTAAATCTAAGCGTATTATATTTGCTAGAAAATCTTCTTAAAGGCTGTCACGGGAGTCACAGTTTCTTTGTCACGGGAGTCACACTGTACAGGCTTTGCCATCTAGCAAACTAATTAATGTGTTAAATTTATTTTTTTTGCACATCGGTTATTTTATTATTACTTCCTTTATATAGTTGATACAAAATGCCACTAATAACTACAGAGAGGCAGAGAAAGAGGAGGGAGAAGTTAAAATCAAACCATGCTGCCTTTGCTGTTTATAAACAAAAGTGTAGACAATACTTGAATAAGTATAAGGAAACAAAGAGAAGGGAATTCACAAAATTAACTGAAGAAGATAAAGCAAAACATCTAGAAAAGAAAAGGCTGTTTGACAGGGATCAACAGTGGAAATACAGAGAAAAGAAACAGTTACTATCAACTCCCACTTGTGAAAATAGTCCAAGAGCATACTCAGCAAAGCATTCCTTGATTAGGGCTACCAACCGGGTGAAGAGTCCAATTTTCAAGTTAGGATTTTCTTCCTTGTAAAGTAATAATATAATAACAGATGTGCAGAAAAATAAATTAACACATTAATTAGTTTGCTGGATAACAAAGCCAGTACAGTGTGACTCCCGTGACAAAGAAACTGTGACTCCCGGGACAGTCCTTTAAGAAGAAGATTTTCTAGCGAATATACATGTAATACAGTTAGATTTAATATTAACCAGGTTTTAGTTGTTGTTATAATAGATGATTTATAAACATAAACTGTTTATCTGTGGATGAGATAGGTCTTGGAGAACAAACAACTATATTCACATTTGTGACTCCCGTGACACCGACATGCAGACAGCTCGAGCAGCTTGTAACATCTGACGGTGGGATGTACATTTTAGCACTGCTGCCACAGAGTGGCCACTAACATATTTTTTGCTAAGTAGATCAGTGTGATTGAACTAGTTCTGAACTGTATTTCTGAAATAGACACCAATCCAGGATGGAAACTTTAACTCTACAGTTTGAATTCAGTATCGAGTTGTGTTTTGGTTTTTAATTCATCTTTTTATGAGGAACTGGGCACATACTGGCTGTATGGAAGAGAACTTGTGCTTCAACTGATCTGGTTTTGTATCATTTCAGTTTTCTTATGAATAAAATAATGTAAGAAATATTTTATTTAAGTTGTTTCATGATAAGGGTGCTACTTGTCACGGGAGTCACATTTTCCTGTCACGGGAGTCATACTTTCAGTCTGTAAGACCATGTGGTTCTTCTTTGTTTAAATTTAATTTATTTATAAATCTTGAAACCTTCAAGTAGATTACAGTGTGGACCAACGCCGCATATCTTATCTGGAAGGCTACAACAAGAACAGAATGGGAAGGCAGTCAATTTTTTTTTGATCGCAGCTGTCACGGGAGTCACGTTTTTCTTTTTCAATTTTTGCTTTGAAGTTGTAACTGAATCGGAAAAAAATATTATTCAAAATAGTGACCATTCATTACTCTTTAGAAGAAGTAAATAACACTGCATATTAGTTTTAGAATTTGGAAGCTATAGCGTTAAACAAGCGAAAAATTGAGTAGCGATGTCACGGGAGTCACCTTGGAATGGAACAGTCTCCCGCCTGGCATGCATATGCGATATTATGCGGTACTTCTGGAATTACAATGGGGCTTATTCGATTCATGTTTGAGTGAAGTAAAGGGTTAAATGTAATCACTTAATGCAGCTTGTGTGCCTGTATTTTCTTTGTATCTTTAACCAGGCGGGTGATATAGACCCCAGTTTCCAACGCTTGTTTGTTGTTGTTGCAACATTAGGCTATACTTTCGGAGTTTCCTCACATTGATTCAGTGACAATGTCGTTTGGGGACACTTCGTTGAATAAAAGGCTTCACGTGTTTTTGTACAAGTCTATAATATAATCCAATGAACTTCAATGGTTTCATGCAAACAAAAACAACAGAGATTTGTTTTGACTCGTCTGCTGGATCAGAGGACTGACAAAACTTACCTTAAGAAACAGAAGAGTTCCATATGGTCCAACTCGCACTGCTCTATGCTTCTGGTCTATCATAAACGGCTAATATGAATAGGCAAAGCCTAGAAGCGAGCGGAGAAATAGGCCTACTTCTTCCTCTCGTTTCTGGCTTTGCCTATTCATATCAAGTTTTCCACCAGCTTTAAATTAACACAATTACAGGGACTTGCACAGAGCTAATATTTGAAATGGATGAAATCTAAAGTACTATTGTACTTTTTATGGTTCCATTGATCTGATCTGCCCATATCCATCACAGAAACAGATATGGGCAGATAGAGTCCACGTTTTGTATAGTATTTTACACTGAACACATATTTCATGCACATGCTTACATCAAAACCGATGGCTTGTTTGAAAGTCAGTTCCTGTAGAACTTTACAGCATTAAAATCCATGTGGTATTGGTGTTGTCTAGAATTTGTCGACATAGCCTGGATCATAAATATGACATGATTTAAATCCTAGCAATGCTCCCCAATCGTATATGTCACTATGTAGGCGACATATCCAAATTGGAGAGCAGATAGGATTGAATTTTAATTAGATTGGATCAAATATTTAATTGTCCAAATTCTATCTGGTCCTAGCTATGATTTCCTGTCACTGTTCCAGGTGGCCATGATGTTATATTCTGTCATAAGGCAGCTTTATTTTAAAGTCCTATTAATAAGAATAATCCTGTTCCTCTAATTATCACACATAAAATCTATGTCACATATATACTGTCACAATTAGTCTTGTTACTGAAGGAATTCTGTTCAATTCTAATTTGATTGTACACACAATATATAAAACCTTGGGGAAGTAGGTTCCACTTAACCAAACTAAATGTCCTTGTAATGGACATGTTCAAAAGTTGAGACTGAAGTGAATATATCTTGATTAATAGACAGATCTGTATACAAAGACGAAACTACTACTATTTATCTGCCAAATGGAAACAATAGCTACAAACATTTACAGCCAATAGATTTACCAGATATGTTAAAATAGTTCAATGTGCAACTGTAAAGCCAATCGACTAAATCATTTCATATTGTAGCTGTTCTCAACATTGAGATATTGTTCTTTTTACATTTTTAATTAATTTAAGGAATTGATAGAATGATTATAATTACATACTTTAATGAATAATTTTGAATGCTAAAATATTAATGGAAGAGAGCTATTATACTATAATGCCAGAAACAACCTTGTAATGGCTATGATTATAATCTATAAAATTATAGATAAACATGAAAACCATAATTAATCATATTGGGTATTGATATTTAAAATTCATTTGTGTCTATAATGGGGAATGGCATTGGGATGGTAACATGACCGCAAAATCGTCTAAAAATATGTTTTGAAAATGACGTCACTGTGACGTCATCATTGTGGCCACCTTGTTTTTTTCTTTGTTTTGTTTTCACATTTTCTAGTAAAGCTTGGCCCACAGATATATTGTGGTAATTTTCAGGACTCTAGCCTTAGGGATAGCAAAAATATATAGAAGGGGGGGGGGGAGCTTCCCCCTCCCCCTCGTCTGCAACTGGGGTACGGTTCCCATGTCATTAAAATGTGGAAATACAAATAAATTGCCATTTAAATAAATTTAAAAAAATATGTAGGCCTATCTCGGGTGTGAAATTTTTAGGTATTATCAGAGGATGTCTAGCTTATAAAACATACTGAAGTTTCAGGAATTTTCGAAAAGTTCATTATAATTTTGAATGTAAACTTTGAAGGTTTAAATTGGAACATACTCTCCCTAGCTTCAGGTTAGGGACACCTTTGAACTGATTTTACATTGAGGTGAACTCAAAAATTAGTTCTGCATTTTTGTTGTTTTTGCTGGGTTTTCATTAAATTTTGCCTATGTTTTGTCCCATATTCGCATGTCTACACAATACCTATAGAGCTTGCTTCGCAAGCGGCCTCTTCGCGGCCGCGCGCCCCGCTTGTATAATGTTAATCGAAATTCTTCATGGTTTCCAGAAAATAAAATATTAATCTGATGAAACAAGTTACAATATAGGAGAAGGCCATCTTTTTTGTTTCTTTGTTTTGTTTTCACATTTTCTAGTAGAGCTTGACCCACAGATATAGTGTGGTAATTTTCAGCACTCTGGCCTTAGGGATAGCAAAAATATATAGAGGGGGGGGGAGGAGGGCTTCCCCCTCCCCCTCGTCTGCAACTGGGGTACGGTTCCCATGTCATTAAAATGTGGAAATACAAATAAATTGCCATGATTAAATTAAAAAAAATATGTAGGCCTATCTCTGGTGTGAAATTTTTAGGTATTATCGGAGGATGTCTAGCTTATAAAACATACTGAAGTTTCAGGAATTTTCGAAAAGTTCATTATTAATTTTGAATGTAAACTTTGAAAGTTTAAATTGAAACATACTCTAGCTTCAGATTAGGAACTGATTGAGCTGAACTCAAAACATTAGTTCTGGACTTCATTCCATATGAAATGTTTTCTTCAAACTTTTTTCCGACTATTAAATTTTAATTTCGAGTTAAAATTATATTCAAATTTAAATTCAAGTATTTAAAAATAATTTTACTTTAATCTTGATCAAATCCAATGTAAACTGAAATTTCATTCAAAAAACTGAAATTCCAATTCGTAATTAAAATTAACAACCAAGTCAGAATGATCATAACACAATAAATAGGTTACGAACTCAGTTTTAATTCAAAATCGAATTTTAAACTTAAATCGCAAAATCACAATTTTCAGTTATCTCCACTGGACATGACATTTGCTACTGGACGTCACTGGTGACTGAATGCGTGCCTGTGCGGTTATCTCTTTTCTACTGAACATGAGTGGACGCGAGTTGTACGCTACTGGACTTGACTGGGCGTATGCCTGGACGGTAAACAGTAGGACCCTCACGCGTCGTCGGCGAGATCAAGCGGTTCTAGCGGAGTTACCTCCCATGATGTATGTTTTCGAAAAGATGAATGGCTTCATTTTACAACCACGACTGCGTCGTAAATGTTTATTTTCTAACAAATGCCTTATCATATTTACACGATACTTCAGATCTAAAAAACGCAATAAATAAGCTTTCCATAGATATGAATTTTATGCAGGTTTTGCCTCCCATAGAACTAAATTTGACGAAAGATGTACACCGTTTTCAGTGCCGCCTTCAGTGGACTACCTTTGATCGAACTCTTGGTCACGTGGTCTGCGTTTTGCATCGGACATCTTCGACAAGGACGAAAGCCACATAACGAATCATTTTTAGTCTGCAGTTACTTTCATCTGTGTAAAATTATAAATAAATTGAAATCCTTTCGAAAAATGACATGCCAGCTAGGCTATGTTTTCTTCTTTTAAGTCTTCATCACGAGTAATTTGTCCCGGCATGCAATTTCTCCATGGGTGGCGGAAACGGAAATCACCGTTTTTTCGTTCAAGGGATATCGGTTGTTGTTGTTATTTGCTTTGTTTTCATTAAATTTTGCTATGTTTTGTTTCATATATGCACGTCTACGCAATACCTATAGAGCTTGCTTCGCAAGCGGCCGCTTGCTTCGCAAGCGGCCGCTTCGCGGCCGCGCTCCGCTCGCTATTACATGTACAAGTAAATAAGGGTACACACAACTGGGGCGTTCGGGCCGAATTGGGTATCAAGCCCCTTATATATGATATTGCTATGAGGTCCGTTAAGTACCTCAAATATATACAACAAGAGGGTGATAGACTTACTTACCACACACTACAGGAACAAATTGCATTGTCTAACAAGAAAGTTGGTTGGCTATTTAAACTTCAACAATTTTTGCAAGTTAAATTAAATATTTGCGACGTGGAAAGCGTACATTGCAGTTTTCTTCAGTCTTCATTAGATAATTATGTTAATAAACTATTCATACTGTGACGAAAATGCCCATGACCTGGAGAATGTTATTTTCGTTCTAATGCTGACAGTGTAAATAGCATTGTGAATGGACCGATAATGGTGGATATTCGACTTACCTGTATCAACTGTGCGCTGAAACTTTCAGCGAGGGACGTGTAAATGTCCCTGACACGCATCTTGCATCGAAACCGGGCGAGAGAAGTTGAACTCTGTTGATCTGACACGAAATCCAACACCGCCGGAGTCTATACTTTCGTTTTATGGGGGCTGCCATGTTTGGGCGCGCAAAGGATTATGGGAGCCGGAGCCTATATAAGACGCGGAGAAATGGACGTTCGGCAATCTGTCCCAGACGATCGGCGGGTGCACATCGTGCGGAAGAGCACAGAGACAGGATCGCCGCAAATGCGCCGAATGTGCCGAAAGCGCCGAAAGTGCCGAATTGACTGCCGAAACAGCGCCGAACCATCTGCCGAAGGGTTGGAAAGCCGAGAGCTTAGCCATAGCTTGGGGATAATAGATACTAACACGCACAGTATCTGATGACGAGACGAACCGCCAGACGAGGATAAGATACTAACACGCACAGTATCTGAAGACGAGATGTCCATCAACGGGGAATACAGAGCACCAAATATCCCACATTGCAGCCCATCACACAAGTACCATGTTACATGATTACATATACTCACACACAGACACCAGATCGTCGGCCTTAGGGACGGAATAGATCTAATCACAATCATCTACACTAGTTATTCACAGGCCTCGGCTAGGAGTAACTGATAACACAAGCTTACACCCATTGTACATATTTACACTGCCGCAGGGCTCGAATTATGCTTTGCCGCAAGTCTTTGAATTCTATTACAAATCATTGATATTAATTTACATTACATTGTAAGGTAATAATACACCTCCGAGACCAGGGCATTATTACCACACATATATATGCAGACAATCTGAGCCTATTAACTCGTCCTTGGATCAACGCCGTGAGGGCCGAAGTCGGGTCGCCGAAGACGGGTCGCCGAAATCGGGCCGAGCCGAAGACGAGAAGTTTGCCGAGCCGAAGACGGGTCGCCGAAATCGGGCCGAGCCGAAGACGAGAAGTCTGCCGAGCCGATGTTCGGGTCGCTGAATTCGGGCCGCCGATAACAGAGAAGTGCCGAGCCGAAAGGGGTCGGGCCGAATTCGGCGCCGAAGACGTGAGGTCTGCCGAGCCGAAAGGGGCTGCCGCCGAAGACGCTGTGGTGTGCTGTACAGACCGCCGCCGCCGAAGGGCTACTGCTAGGAGAGGCAGTGATACGGAGAGGATTCCAGAGACGATTAATAACGCTTAGATGAACTGGGCCGTGTAATCTTAGACACGGTAGACGTTCCATACAGTCCGGGGCTACGCCTACGACCGGAGAGGAACCAGAGACGCCGTACCATACCACGACGAGAGCCAGTCTGGACGAGACTGGGCCGTGACGCGTCATAGATAGGGTCTCATGTATATATTGTATATATTGTATATTATTAGTCTTTCTCTTTAAGATAAAGATAACACTTAACGATAACTACCTCTAGAGTAGGGATCTTTATTACAGGTATTGTGCGCGTACAGAGCTGTGTACATTGCAGAATACAATATTATTACTTTATTATTGCCTTGGTTGTTTCTACAGGTCCCTCCCATCCTACCTCCTCGATCCAGACAAGGTGACAGGTTGAATCGGACCTTCCTCGTTGGCCAATTCCAGTCATACGAGACTGCGTTCACATCAACCTGACAATTTGTCACAGGGGCCTGAGACCAGGCCGCCTCAAGTCTCGTGTACACCGCAAAGATAGACGTTTTCTGACCGCTCGAACGTCACAACTGGTGGCAGCGGTGGGATGGCCAACACCGGGAAACCGAGGGAGAAGGGACCACGCTGGGAAGAAATAACAAAACCAAGCATGACGACTATTGGAGATGTCGGCGCCGAACTACGTCCAGCGGACAGCGATTGGCAGTCAGGGAGGACGAGAAGCCGGCGGCAACTGCCCATAACGCCAACTCCTAGAGACCGAGAAGAGTCAGGACAAGGAGTGGGGACCGGACGATCAGCGTTTGAGGCGCCGGAGAGAGTGGATTTGCTGGACCTGTCCACAGTAGAGCTGGACACAGTGTTATCGGCTCCCCCAGCTGACCTGTCGCCGATACCTTCGTGGCAGACGTTGCCCGACGAGAACGGAAGTTATCGAGCCCCTAAAGACTCTGGTTCTGATAACCACGGTCTCGGGGGCCGATATGAACACCGTGACGACGATTCGACAGTACAGATAATGGAAGAGATTGCCGAGCTACGACAAACCATCGGGTCTATGGCCAGAGCGTTCGAGTCGACTGTATCGATGATGGCGAGCCAGATGTCCAGAATCACCGACAGTCAGATTCAGGAAAGAGAGGCGATCAGACGACCGGACACTGAAAACGACGCCGCAGAGCTGAATGTGGGTTGTGGAACTGCCGAAATGGTTGGTGATTACCGCCGAACCGAATGTGTGTCCGGGTCGCAGCAGGGTTGCGAGCAGACGCCACCGCCGCCGAGGAGAGGACGAGATGATCCCATGAGCTGGAGGTAGCCATTACAAACCTCAACCCCTGCTATTGAGGTGAGGCGACCGATGTTGACGGCGGCAAAGGCAGCTACCTATGATGGGACAACGCCATTACGGGATTATCTCTCCCATTTCGATCACTGTGCTGCTATCAACGGATGGACATACTCACAACGGGGTCAATATCTGGCCGTCGCCCTCCGAGGATCTGCCCAGCAGCTGTTGGCCAGTTTGAAGTCAGAACCAGGGAGCGCTGACTATGGACGATTGAAGGATGCCTTGGAGAAGCGTTTTGCCCCGCCGAATCAATTGGATTTGTATAAAACGCAGTTAAAATCCAGATACCGAGAGAAGTCAGAAGATCTTCCGGGCCTAGCTCAGGCAGTAATTCGGCTTGCACAACAGGCATATCCCGATGCCGGGGATGACGTACAGGATACCTTGGCAAAGGATCAGTTTTTGGAGGCTATTGGGGACGAGCTTAGATTTCTTGTATGGCAGACGCGGCCGAAGACCTTAGATGCAGCTGTACACTCTGCTGTAGAAGTAGAAGCATTCAAGTCCTCGCAACGCCGTAAGACTTGGGCAACCACGAAGTCCACGGTTTCTAGTAAAGATGAGGGATTAGCTGCAACCTCTGAGGATGACGAAGAATCTGAAGCTCGCCTGAGAAAACAGATCAAAGAATTGATGGAAGAAATAATGCGAAAGTCTCAACCTCAACCACGGCGACGATCACAAAGATACACCAGAGGTCAACAACGGACGTATGGGAATCGGGAACGAAGTAATGCTTGCTGGTCGTGCGGCAGAAAGGGTCATTACCGGGCGGACTGTCCAGATTTGTCCAGAACAGATGACTCTAAACCGCCGAGATCGCCCAAGAATCCTCCCAAAGTAATACTTCCGGGGAAGCTGGACTCTATTTGCCTGCCAAGATCGGGCCAGTGAAGATGTGGTGTTGTGTTGACACGGGGGCGTCGATTTCCCTCCTGAGCGAGAAAGTATACCATCAGCTGAGTCCGCGGCTCAGACCAGCCTTGAGTAGCCCATCTTACGCTAGTATTCGTATGGCTGACGGTACGCTGATGCCCCTGAAAGGTGAAGCCGATTTTAAAATCACTATAGACGGTACCACACGAACACAGAAGATGACAGTCGGGGAATTGACAGTGGACGCTCTCCTTGGGTACGACTTCCTCAGCACCCACTGTACCAAGATCGACACGGAGCGCCACAGGGTCAAGTATGGTGGCCGCTACATCCAATGCGAGGTTGTGGGGAGCGCAGGCTGTTACCGTGTAGCCGTGCCCGAGACTGTGACTATTCCTGCTGGAGCCGAAGCCGTTGTAACAGGAAAAGTTCGTGGGGGCCTACCAGGCGAGGTAGGGATGATCGAAAACGAACCGGAGTTTACCCAGAAGACAGGAGCCATGGTGGCCAGGGTCCTCACCGAGGTCGACCGTGACTGCGAAGTCACCCTGAGGTTCCTCAACTTGTCCTCAGATCCGACTGTAGTCCAGGCCGGGACGCTCTGCGGCCGTATGGGTGAAGTAGAAGTAGTGGAAGACCAAGTTTCGAGTGCGGCCGAAGCGTCGACGCCGAGCCGTGCGAAACCTAGTAGACCGAGACTCGCCGTGCCGACCAGCGCATGTCCAGACCACCTTACAGATCTGGTTCGACGATCCAGCGAAGGCTTAGAGACAGACCAAGCCCTGGCTGTAGAAGATTTGGTCACCCGATATACTGACCTGTTCGCTAAGGACGATACTGATCTAGGTCGAACGACGATGGTACAACATCACATAAAGACTGGAAGTGCACCACCCACCCGCATTCCCCCGAGGCGACCGCCGATTCACGCCCGTGAAATGATCGATGAGCAAGTCGAAGACATGTTACAACGTGGAGTGGTCGAGCCATCCAGTGGACCTTGGTCAGCGCCGGTAGTTCTGGTGAAAAAGAAGGACGGGAAAATGCGCTTCTGCGTTGACTACCGTGCTTTGAACAAGATAACAGAGAAGGATGCTTACCCGTTGCCGAGGATCGACGACTCTCTGGATTCTTTAGCAGGTGCAAGTTGGTGGAGTACCCTTGACTTAATGTCAGGGTACTGGCAAGTTGAAGTGTCCCCCGAAGATAGATGCAAGACAGCCTTTGCAACTAGGAAAGGTCTGTACCAGTTCCGTGTTATGCCGTTCGGGCTCTGCAATGCGCCCGGGACCTTTGAGCGGCTAATGGAAGCCATCCTAGCAGGACTCCATTATGATACGTGTCTCGTCTACCTTGACGATATCATCGTTTTTGGACGAACGTTTGACGAGATGATTCAGCGTCTTGATGGGGTCTTCGAGAGGTTAAAACATCATGGTCTTAAGCTCAAGCCGTCCAAGTGCGTCATAGGGGCACGACAAGTCCTGTATCTGGGCCACGTAGTATCACAGAATGGGATTGGAACTGACCCACAGAAAATCCGTGCTGTGCGAGACTGGCCTCCACCCGTTTCGCAGACCGAAGTTCGGAGCTTCCTGGGTCTCTGCAGCTACTATCGACGTTTCATCCGGGACTTTGCCACCATTGCAGCGCCGCTGCATACGTTAACTGAAAAGAAGACAGTCTTCATATGGGACAACACAGCGCAGCAAGCCTTCGACACCCTGAAAGACAAGTTGACAACCGCGCCTGTGCTGGCTATGCCAGACTTTAAGCTCCGTTTCATTTTGGACACGGACGCGAGTAACTATGGCATCGGTGCCGTATTGTCGCAGGTGGTAGATGGAGAAGAGAAGGTTGTGGCATACGCCAGCCGCGTGTTGTCGAAGGCCGAACGAGCCTACTGTGTGACGAGAAGAGAACTGCTGGCTGTTGTGCATTTCGTCAAATGCTTTCGACACTACTTGTTTGGGCGGAAGTTCCTGCTTCGCACCGATCACGCCTCGCTGAGATGGCTCATGCGGTTCAAGGAACCGGAGGGACAGCTGGCCCGTTGGATTCAGGCCCTTGGCGTCTACGACTTCAACATCGAGCATCGTCCGGGTAGAAAACATGGTAACGCCGATGCACTGAGTCGTATCCCATGCAAACAGTGTGGTCGATCAAGCAGCGATGACGTTCAGGCAGCCGCCCGTGTGATTGAGATGGTGTCGCCAACCGAAGGATTCGGCCGAGCCCAGGCCGAAGATCCCGACCTACAACCTGTTCTCGACTGGGTGCGGCAAGGTAGCCGACCAAACCGGGAGAACGTCAGTCCGTACGGACTCGTCACGAAAAGCCTGTGGGGTGCCTTCGATATGTTGGAGATTTGCGATTCGCTGTTGGTTAGACGTTGGGTGGATGACCGTGGTAATGTCAAGCGACGACTGCTGGTCGTACCTCGTTCCTTGCGCCGTAAAGTGTTAAGAGAGTGCCACGACGGTCCCACCGGTGGACATCTCGGAGTAAAGAAGACTTTAGCGAAGGTGAGGCAGACCTATACCTGGCCTGGCCTGCAGACGGACATACGCCAATGGTGCCGAAGCTGCGATGTATGTAACAGAAGAAAGCAGGCTGGACGCAAACCGCGAGGACCACACAGTGGACAGATGACTGGTTGTCCGGGAGAGAGGATCGCAGTTGACATCCTTGGGCCAATGCCAGAGACGGGCAGTGGAAACCAGTATATTGCAGTCATCGGAGACTATTTTACCCGTTGGGTCGAAGCCGTTGCCATGCCCAACCAAGAAGCTACTACTGTTGCACAGGCTGTGGTGGAACACTATGTGACCAAGTTCGGTGTTCCAATGGCGATCCACTCAGACCAAGGCCGCCAGTTTGAGAGCCGAGTCTTCAAAGGGATGTGCCGAATTTTGGGGATGAGAAAGACAAGGACGACGCCATACCACCCCCAATCGAATGGCATGATTGAGCGGTTCAACAGAACATTAGCCCAAATGCTACATGCCAGTGTTGACCGTCATCCAAGCGACTGGGACTTGCATATACCGCTTGTAGTGATGTCCTATCGTGCTACAGTCCATGAGACGACAGGATTCTCGCCGAATATGATGGTGTTCGGGAGAGAAGTCTCTCTGCCATCTCACTTGGTACTGGGAGCTCCTCCACGTCAGCAAGTGGAACCTACAGAGTGGGTAGGAGAACTACGGGACGAGATGGACGAGATTCATCGTAACGCCCGAGAAGTGACTGGGAAGAGCCTGCGGCGCCAGAAGAGGGTATATGATAGCAAGGCCTTTCCGCAAAAGTACAAACCTGGAGACCAGGTTTACCTGTACATTTCTGCTCCCAGACGTGGAGAGAATCGAAAACTACGAGACCGCTGGGCAGGACCATACGTGATAAAGGAAGCTCTAACGGACGTGACCTACCGCATTGCAGATGAGGACGGAGGTCTCCGGGTTGTTCACCATGACAAACTGAAGCCTTTCTATGCTCGTGAGATGTCCACCAGTGAGTCAGAAGAAACGTCTGGCGACGATGGAGATGTAGAATCAGATGATAGCGTCGGACATGGGGCTATCTTTCCTTACCCCATGGAACCATCGACTGTCGTCAGAACGCCGACTGTTGAACGGCGACCTCGATTGACCCGGGGCGGGCGTGAGATACGGCGACCACGGAGATTTGCCGATTTCGAGGTTGATTTGCAGTCTGCATCACCATTGGATCTCGACATGGAAGCTTTACCCCCGGCCGAGGCCGAGACAGAACCGCGGCGGACGACCCGAGGTCGAGTGATTAGACGCCCCGCGCGTTATCGGGATTAATGTAATTCGGCAGTGTTTGGTCAGTGCCGTGAAGCAGGGACCTGATGTCCCTCCTTCAGTGACGACCCAGCAGACCGCTGGGAGGAACGTCTGATGTAATTCTACCGTATTGAAGCCTTTGTTATTACACTGTGGATTATTTACACTTTCGGAGAAAGGACTGCGTGTTCATTCTACTCACCGGTGATTGGTAGCTGTGCCGAGCTCCACGACGAGGGCGTCGTGTTTTCGAAGGCGTGGGTAGTGTGACGAAAATGCCCATGACCTGGAGAATGTTATTTTCGTTCTAATGCTGACAGTGTAAATAGCATTGTGAATGGACCGATAATGGTGGATATTCGACTTACCTGTATCAACTGTGCGCTGAAACTTTCAGCGAGGGACGTGTAAATGTCCCTGACACGCATCTTGCATCGAAACCGGGCGAGAGAAGTCGAACTCTGTTGATCTGACACGAAATCCAACACCGCCGGAGTCTATACTTTCGTTTTAGGGGGGCTGCCATGTTTGGGCGCGCAAAGGATTATGGGAGCCAGAGCCTATATAAGACGCGGAGAAATGGACGTTCGGCAATCTGTCCCAGACGATCGGCGGGTGCACATCGTGCGGAAGAGCACAGAGACAGGATCGCCGCAAATGCGCCGAATGTGCCAAAAGTGCCGAAAGTGCCGAATTGACTGCCGAAACAGCGCCGAACCATCTGCCGAAGGGTTGGAAAGCCGAGAGCTTAGCCATAGCTTGGGGATAATAGATACTAACACGCACAGTATCTGATGACGAGACGAACCGCCAGACGGGGATAAGATACTAACACGCACAGTATCTGAAGACGAGATGTCCATCAACGGGGAATACAGAGCACCAAATATCCCACATTACAGCCCATCACACAAGTACCATGTTACATGATTACATATACTCACACACAGACACCAGATCGTCGGCCTTAGGGACGGAATAGATCTAATCACAATCATCTACACTAGTTATTCACAGGCCTCGGCTAGGAGTAACTGATAACACAAGCTTACATCCATTGTACATATTTACACTGCCGCAGGGTTCGAATTATGCTTTGCCGCAAGTCTTTGAATTCTATTACAAATCATTGATATTAATTTACATTACATTGTAAGGTAATAATACACCTCCGAGACCAGGGCATTATTA